>ML349997.1:43050-77408 GCA_005239505.1 Nicotiana paniculata | reverse complement strand
AATCATCAACAAGCACCATCACATATCTCTTACCACATCTGCTTAATGTTCTCATTGGACCATGAAGATCCACATGGACCAGTTCCATCGTTCTGGTGGTACTTACCACTTTCTTGCTTTTAAAAGAGGATCTTACCTGCTTCCCCTTTGCACAAGCCTCACAAACTTTGTCTTCCTTGAACTTAATGTTAGGCAGTCCTATCACTAAGTCCTTGGAAACTAATTTGTTAAGTTGACCTAGACTTGCATGTCCGAGCCTCTTATGCCAAAGGAGGGGATCATTGTCCAGCACACTCAAGCAAGTTAGTTCATTTTCTGAAAGTGTGGACAGATCTATAATGTATATATTGTTCACTCTTTTTCCCTGCAAAACAATCTTGTCAGTAGTAAAATTTATCACAAAACATTTTGTAGAGGTGAATGCTACCAAGTTACCTCTACCACACAGTTGTGACACACTGATTAGGCTATATTTCAAGTCGTCTATCAAATAGACATTCTCAATGGAATGAGTGTCATTTTTACCACCTAACCAACCCCAATGATTTCACCTTCTTTCCATTTCCAAAGGAGACATTTCCTCCTTTGAGGTCCTCAAGTGAAAGGAACTGGTCCTTGTTGCTAGTCATGTGCTTTGACCAGCCACTATCCATGTACCATATTTGGATGATCTCCTTCACTTAAACCTACAAAAAGAAATCAGGGTTTAGTCTTAGGAACCCAAACTAGTTTGGGTCCCTTTCTATAAGCAAAAGAATGAATTAAATTCTTTTTAGCCCAATTTGGTAACCAATCCTTCCCTTGAACAAAACTTTTGTTCTTTTGACTAGCTTGTTCTTTTGCATTACATTTACTTTTATAGTGACCAGTCTTACCACAATGGGTACATATTTTGTTCTCAGGAAAGGTGAGGTACTTAATTTTAGGATCCCATTTAGGCAGTTGATTCCCAAAGCTAAGTCCTCTCCTATTGCTACTATGATGTTTCTGTAGCCATGTTAAAGCATCGGAGGATCTGTTCCATTTATAGGTTCTGTCTAGTTCATGCTTGACCTTACCAAGTTCCTCCTTCAACACTCTTATATGTTCATCCTTCCTATACAACTGATCTTTTAGTTTACCTACATTTTCATCTAAGGTGAGTTGAGAGGTGTCAATTGTCTTCTTACTTGTTCCTAGTTTTAGTTTTAGATTTTCAGATTTTAACCCTAGGACATTTGTTTCAAGTGTATGAACCTGGTTCTTCAGAGCAGTATTTTCACTCACAGTTTCACTGTCTCTGATTTCCATATTTTTACACTTTGCTTTCAAAATCACACACTCCTTAAACAGTTGTTCCTTTTCCTTATTAATTACCTCAGATTCATCAATAAAATCTAGCAATAATTCGGAGAGCTTTTCTTTGGACAAGAATTTAATCTTGTCTTTAAGATTAAATATACTTACCTCAGATTCCTCATGAGATTCCTCATCTGATTCACCAATTGCCATAAGTGCTTGTTCATCTTCATCTTCATCATCTGACTCCTCATCTGAACTTTCTCCCCAAGCAGCAACCATAGCCTTTGTTGATCCTTTGTTTTTCTTGGGATGAACCTGTTCCTTCTTCCGGTTCCTTCGTTCAGATATTTCCTTCTTCCATTCAACTTCCCATTGAGGGAAATTCTTGATGTGATGATCAGTCTTCTCATATTTGTAGCAGCCCCCATTGGTCGTCTTTTCAGGTGCCCTTACCTTGCTGTAATTTCCACCTCTTGAGGAGCCCTTTCCTCTCATCAGATATTTCTTGAAATCTTTGGTTATCATAGCCATTTCATATTCCTCCAAAATCAACTCCTTCAGTAATTCTGAGTGCCAGACTTCTTTCTTTCTTGGGAGCATCCATCTTCATGGTCTGCCTTCTGAGTTCATAGGCAGTGAGATTTCCAATCAGTTCATCCAGTTTGAGAGTTGCAATGTTCTTGGATTCCTGAATTGCAGTAATCTTGCTTTCCCAAGAAACTGGAAGAACCCTTGTCGGAATCTTCTCAATTTTATCTTCCTCAAGGAGAGTCCTTCCAAGATATTTAAGTTCGTTCGTCAGTGCAGTGAACCTTGTATACATCTCTTGAATAGTTTCTCCTTCCTTCATTGAGAAATTCTCATATTGAGAATATAGTAGAGTACCTATGGATCTCTTCACTTGAGCAGTTCCTTCATGAGCCACTTGCAAAGTGTCACAAATTTCCTTTGTAGTAGTACAGCTTTGAATTCTGCTATACTTATCTGGACCAAGTCCACACACAAGCCACTTTTTGGCCTTAGCATTCTTCTCCCACTTTCTCAAATCCTCAGCAGTGCAGTCAGCTCTTGTCTTTGGCACGTCTACTCTTGAGAATTCTTCTTCATGGTGGACAAAGGACCATCGGTAACAATATCCCATAGCTCGTATTCTTCTCCAATTACGTGGTCTCTCATCATGTTCTTCCACCAGGAGTAGTACTGGCCATTGAAGAGTGGAGGCCTAGCAGTTGATTGTCCTTCCCAGTTCTCAGGTGGTGCACTCATCTTGATCTTCTCCTAAGGTGTTAGCCTCTTCAAGGATAACCCGCTCTGATACCATTTATGTTCTATACGTCAATACCACACAAGAGGGGGGGTGATTTGTGTGGTGTCCGATTTCGCGTGCACTAGTTATAGAAGGACTGGGTTCTTCTATGTGTTCCAACATCTACTGTTTGCGAAATAATAAGTACAGAAAATAAAGAACACAGAGATTTTTACGAGGAAAACACCTGGCTCAAAAGGTGAAAAAACCACGACCTACTTCCCAGTAGTATTTTCTCAAAACTCTTTACTAAATCAGTGAGCTAAACAACATTTACAAAAACTCTTTTGTAAACCTATGATTAATTCTAGTCCCTTGTAGCAAACTAGCCTCTAGTTATTTGTGACAAACTCCAAGTTAGATGTAATTTGAAACACATAGTACCTATTACAGATGCTTCTAGATAAAGCTGAAAAGGAACAAGTTAAAATCACCTACTACAAATAAACTAGATTAAAAGACAGCAGTTGGAACTGATTCTTCTAGCTGGTTCAAGTAGCTTCAGATTCGCACACTTAAATCTCACACGAACTGCTTGTAAAATTGCCTCGCTATTTTGCTCTCAATTCTTGCTTAACTTCTGCTTTTGTGTGTACCTGTACAGTAAGAACAATCTGCACTATATAGGATTAGTAGACAAAAGATTAACTAGAGTTCTAATGCTACTTTTCCTTGGTGGAAGAGTTCTAGTTAATCTCAACTCCTCAAATCCTTCCTTATCTTTGATCCTGTTCTTACTGAATAAAGAGTCTTTCTCCTTATCATTTTGCAATCTTTTCGATCAGGAGATATCTCTTATTTTACCAGATTTTGTTTATCTCCTGCATGTGCATCTCACGTGCCTTTAACTCTGCTTGTGCATATGTTTGCCAGTGATGGACCTGGTTTATTTCTTAATTCCTTTGTCAATCTTCAAAACCATTCAATTTCTTGGGCCAACAACAAGGTCTCGTCCAACCCATTAAGAAAGAGATGCACCTTCTCCTCTTCCCTTTTCTTTTCTAACACAACACCAAGATCACACGTACACTTCCCGAACTTGCAAGTCAGAATCTGCTCAAAGTTAGCAAGTTCTTCCCAAAACTTTGTCAATATTTCATAATAATTATCTATGAGCATACCCTTATGTTCATATTCATCAAGTTCAGCCTTGTTGTAAGTTTAAATCATTAACCACTGAGGATCATTCTCTAATACTTACCCACAAGTCTTCAGCTACTTCCATATGTGATATGATTGAATACATAGTGGGTTCGATTGTGTTCTGTATCTAGGACATCAACAACGAGTTGATAGTCCACCAATCTTCAATATCTAGAGATTGCTCATTAAGTCTCCTGATTGTTCCGTCTATAAACCTAAACTTCTTTTTCTCGCCCTCAAGGCGGTCCTCAGGGATAGAGCCCATTCATAATAGTTCTCCTTTCAGTTTCACTTGCGTTATCAATATTTCGGGTTTGTCATTCGATGTTATATCAGAAAGAGAGATTATTCTCGGGTTTGTTCAATCACTAGCACTGCTCTTGCTTGGACTGCTTCCCTTACTATTGTTCTCCGGCCATGAGTATGATGGTCTAAGGCCGTGGCCCCAATGCCATGCCATAATACAAATAGAATTAGGCTTGGAGAGGAAGGAAAAGTGTGCTTCTTCCATTGATATTGAAGAATACATATACAAGTTAACAAATAACTCTAGCATCCCTAACAAAAATGGAAAAGATTACAACAAATTCTATTTTATTAGCATAATACAAACACTAAATATTTAGGCAGCCTCCTATTCTCACATACTTAGCTATGCTAGTCGCATATTAATTCTGCGATTCACACACTCGTAATTTGCTCTAGATATTAGCATGTTTCAGACAACTCTACGATTAATCTGCGGATCGTATATCCATTTTGCCATTTGCAGAATGCGCGGCATAATACTTACCACTTCCAGACGATGAGAAAATCAAGATCAGCACCATCATCTTAACCAAAGAAATAAAAAAACATAGTATCGAGTATATTTTCTTTCAGCTTTTTTATTTTCCTGTCTTAAAATTGCATTTAAGAATGAAACTGACAACCAAAAACATAATTACATCATTGAAGGTGTCTCAATTACTAAAACCAGCAACTGGATAAACACACTTAAACCTCCGATCCTCTAAGCCCGCAAAAACCAAAAAGTTGAAAATTATTTGTTCGTAAACAATTAATCAACATTTTAAAGAATTTCTAGAAATTAGTCGATCGACAATCTTGAATTTCAACTTTTGGTATTGTACTTTGCAACAAAACTAGTGTGGATCATCACTTTCTCACTTGCCGGCGCACAAAAAGTTTTCTTTTTCGCTATAAAACACTCATTAAACCGGTACTGACACCAAAGGATCCCGGATAAATAGGTTGTTATGCCGAGTCAACCATCACCAAACAGGCTTGAGTCTTTTAAACTAGAGTTCAAGCCAACTCACTTGTCAGCAAACTGGCTTCATCACTTTTTGGCTCCAAGCATTTGAACGACGGCATTTTGACTGCCATTTTCACACTGCGTGAAGAGGGGTCCTCTTCGATATTAGCCATTATTTTCGGTGACTTCGTCGATGGAGCTCTAGTAAAGAATGGTGGTACAATCTTTCTTCCTTCTCCATTTCCGGTTTTATACCCTCTTCTAGTGCTACCAAATCTTGATAAAGTGACTGCGCAACTCTTTGTCCGGTTCAGCAGCAATGCCCGGTTCATTACCTCTTTCCTAACATTCTCCGGTAATCTAAGAGTATGCTGGTCCAAATCCTCCCCCGTTATCACCAATGAGTGGCCGGTCGAGTGTGATCTAAACCTGCTCAATGTCCTTGGTCTCTTTATAGAAAGCGACCTTAGTGGCCGCTTCGGCACGTTGATACTCAAATTTCGCGTAACATTACAGGTCTTCTCTTGTTGTACCATCAAATTTCCATCAGTCTCTATTTGTATTGAGACTTCGTTATTGCTTTCCTCCCAGCCACCTTTTCTGTAGTCTCTTCTAGTGCTACCATGTCTTGGTAAAGTGACTGCACAACTCTTTGTCCGGTTTAGTAGTGCCCGATTCATTACCTCTTTTCTAACATTCTCCGATAATCTGAGAGTGTACCTGTCCAAATTCTCCCCCGGTACCACCAATGAATGGCCAGTCGAGTGTGATCTAAACTTGTTCAACATCTTTGGTCTCTTTATAGAAAACGACCTTGGTGGCCGGTTCGGCACGTCGAAACTCAATCGCTTAACACTATGGGGATCCTCTTGCTGTGTTAAAGTTTCGTCACTCCCTATTTGTATTGAAACTTCCTTGTTTTGCTGCAGATTCTCTGTCCCTTGTTGATCACGGTTTAGTACCTCTTGGTCTTTAACCGGCGGTTCATCAGGTTGAGGAGTAGTAAGGTCAGCTCGACAAACGGGGCAAGTGACGTGAGACTTGAGCCAAGCACCGATGCATTCAGGGTGGAACACGTGATCACACTTTGGGATCAACCGCAGCTTTTCGTCATCTTCAAACTCGTTCAAGCATACTGCGCACTCCAAACCACCCTTGCCAATATGATGATCCTTCACTTCGGCGTATGCAAAGGTGGGGAAAGTCTCGAGGACCGAATTGTCGAGTCCACGCGTTGCAGCAGAAGGGCGGCTGCGCGTGGAAAGTGTTTGGAGGATGCTGTTACCGTTACTGGAGATGCGGTAGCGGATGTAAATCGAGAAAAGTGCAACGAAAAACAGGGCAGCTATGAGAACCACTATGATAATGGCCATTGCTGGGCTAATACTTGGACGTGGATATCTGACCCGATTCTCGGGATTTGATGGCAGCGCTGCCGCATTTGGAATCATACGACTTGATAATACCAACAAGATGAGGAGATAAATGGGAAGTGAAACGAATCCATCATGACTTCCAAAGAAAACCATGGCTCATGTAATCACTCTGTTTTAGGCGATGTAATGAAATACTGCGGGTTTTCAGGGTGGGAAAATCAGTTGTATTATTTGAATGAGGAAAAGAAAGAGAGAAGGGGAGAGTTTTTTTTACTTGCAACGCAGCTTCTATTCGATTAAAGGTTTGCATAAATTATTATAGGGATAAAACTGGCGCTGATCAACTGAGATGTTCTAAAACTGGACCTACTTTTGGTCATAAATGGGTGGCTTCAACGTGGGTTTCGAGGATTTTAATAAGGTTAGTAGTTTGGTTTTTTGCTTTCATTATTTGGACGAAATATATTTGCTTTAAAATAAATTCACTTCAGATTAGGGGTGATCTTCAATTCTATTGTTTACTTTAGAAAATGTGTACCAACCCAAATTTTTTTCTTAACGCTTTAATTTTTATTTAACCGTTTGGTACAATAAAAACAAAACTTTTCCAAATTATTGCAATTGATTCGATTCCTTTTTATCAGTATGAATTCAGGTTTGGTTAGATTTTGTTCTAATATATTTATTTTTGTTTTTTTAAAAAGAATTTTCGGTACGCTCCCAATATTTTTCGTTAAGTTTTAGCTGACTTTATATTTAACAATGTCCAAATTAATTAATATATAATAGGAGTGAGAAATAATTGGTTTGATCTGTTGCGATGTCCAATATATGTTGGAGGAGGTTGGACTTGGAAGGAAGGTGCTTAACAGTTCGATGGAAATATTAGGAACAAAATGAGTTGGAAGAAGTGTCATACCTAAATTATCTTACATTTTGTAAGTATTTATCCTTTTTCTTCAGAAAATACTTAATTATCTGATAAATGTTGTAATATGTTGGGAGAATTGCCATCACTAAAATGATCTTACTGTGTACGATAAAAATTGAGACGTATCTAATTTTGTGGGTTCGAGGGTATATCTTGATTTTAAACAGGCATCGAAGCAAGTTCGGGCTCAGAGAACATGAAGGCTAAGGGGTCGAGACCAGGCTGAGTCAACACTACAATAACAGAATCACGGGATATCCGCAATCGACCATCAATTCCCGCGAGAATCTCGGAGCCAGTAGAGCAATTGGCGGTTAATAATATCAATCATGTATTTTACTTCCGCAATTAGAGTTATACCTTATTTAGGATTCCTCTACTATATAAAGAGGAATCTTATTCATCTGTAAGGTCCATGTTTATCATCATTATTATAATTATCATCATACACGAGTTCTTACTTACACTGCTGAGAAATACAAACATCTTTTATTCGTCTTTAACTCTTACATTTGTGTTGTTCATATTATTGATGTTCTACTGTTCTTGGTGATTGTTCTCGAGTCGGATTCAGTTCGAGGACGATTAATCACTGCAACCCGGATTTGATCCATTTGAGTCATTTAATTCATTTATTTATTTAGTCGTTTATCAGTTAACACTGAATTAGATCGCATATCTTTATAACCACATTACAAGTTTAATTGTTACTCGTATTTCGAGGTAAACACTTACATTTTGTAAATTTGGTTGTGATTAAAATTTGAATGAATCTCATGTCTACTCTTCCGGAGTTGTTTGAATCACAGCTAAAGGAAAAATTCATAATTACCCTCCTAATGTTAAATGATTTTGCACGATGTACCTTTTATCTTTATGGTACCTATGACCTCCACTTATGTTTGAAGTATAATAATAAATTTCTAAAGCGAATCCCATTTTCAAAAATGACATATAAATTACGCGTCATTCTTAACATGCCACATGTAAAATCAATTAATTTTATTTTTTCATTTTTCCTTTTCATTAATCCTTTTTATATTCATTATCTTTCTTTTCTTTTTCATTTTGATTCCTATTTCACTTTATCTTTCTTCACTATTCTTATGTCTGTAACCAACTTTTCCTTCATGCCCTTAGATATCCGCATATACCTTACTGATAAACTGTTAACCCGTCAGGAATGGAGAGTAGCACAAGACCATACATGAATCTGATTTGAACAAAAGCAGTGACATGAAAACGAAAAAGATCCTCCCCCTCCTCCCCACCCCACCCCCCAACTAGAGCTCTCCGACAACAGAAGAAGTCATGGAAGCCCGAGACTAAAATTCTTAAACTTCTCTCATCTTTCTCAAACAAGATTCAAATCATTTTGGCAAATTGAAATTCGAATCTTGTATTACAAAAATTGTAATTGATTTTTTATTTTTTGCGATTTTGAATTTTTTTTTTTTTTTTTTTATCAATTGAGAAATTGATCCTACTCAAAGTATAATTCTGATGGAAAATATTAATGTATAGGTGTCAAATGTTACTGAGGGCGTTGATGATCAAACTCACCAAGAATAAAGACTGATAATTTAGCTAATTTTACTTTTGGTAGAAGGTATGCTTATGGTGGTGGTTATGGTGATAGTGAAGGAAGAGAAGGTGGTGGAAAAGAAAATAAAAGATAATGGAGAAGGAAAAAAAATGGTACTACTATAGTGTAGATAGAAGGATTAGTTTTGCTAGTGATAGTGAACACGGTAGAGTGGCGGAGATAAAAGTGACGCTAATGCATTATGTGATAATGGAAAAGACAAGAAAAGAAAAAAAGGAAATGATATGTACAAGAAATTGGGCCCACAAATTTTTACATATTGTACATAAAAAAGTAAAAGATAATTAATATTTAATAAAAAATTCTAATAAAAATAAACTCTTAATAGTTAGTTATGTCTTACATTCTCGTCGCCACATAAACTTAAAAGGTGTTACATATTACACTTCAAACATTGTCAAGTAGGTCATAGGATACTCGTAAAGATAAAGAGTGCATCTGAAAAAGTCATTCAACACCGAAAGTATTTACACGCAAATAAGTACAATTGAATTTGTAATGTGATTTATAGACATGTAGATTAAATTAATCCGATAATATAAAACAACAAAGAGCAAAGAAAGTGAAATGAGAAGAATTGAAGAGAAGACAAGACTGCGTTTCAAATTGATCTCTATTGAACCAAGAACAATGTGAAAATCTTAATAATAGTAATATAAAGCTTTATAGAATGAGAATAGTATCAGCTTTTTTCATATAAGTATTTTGTGTCCTTCAATGAGTATAAATTTTACTATTTATAGTTAAATTAGGAGTAACAAGATTCTCAAATCATGCTTCTCATTAAAGCGAGTAAGAACCCCTCTTGATAGTTACATAACAGTTGAAAATAAATGTTAGAATTTTTTGTAACGATTGTTCCTTTAATGTTGTCCTCTTTAATCGGTACCTTACTTTTAAATTCTTTTCCCCGCCTTGAAGCCTTAGAAACTTATGTAATATCGGTCATATGCATATAACTGATGTTAGCCATTTGTTGGCTCATCTCTTACCTATCTTCATCTCCACATGTCTATTCGAGAAGCATCTACCTGTAATATCGAATTTTAACAGTTCCCTACTGTCTGTTGACACATCTACCTGTCAACGTCGGTTTGGGGGATTTTAATAAGGTTAGTAGTTTGTTTTTTCGCTTTCATTATTTGGACGAAATAATATTTGCTTTAAAATACATTCACTTCAGATTAGGGTTGTGCTTCAATTCTATTGTTTACTTTAGAAAATGTGTACCAACCCAAATTTTTTTCTTAACGGTTTAATTTTTATTTAACCATTTGGTACAATTAAAACAAAACTTTTCCAAATTATTGCAATTGATTCGATTCCTTTTTATTAGTATCAATGCAGGTTCGGTTAGATTTTCTTCTAATATATTTATTTCGTTTTTTGGAAAAGAATTTTCGGTTCGCTCCCAAAAAATTTCGTTAAGTTTTAACTGTCTCTAAATTTAACAATATTCAAATTGTTATAAATAGAATTTTATTTAAGGTAAATATTTATATTTTAGACAGATTTAAGGGATTTTACTTGGTGGTTAAGTCACTCTTTTTTGTATAAATAGAGGATTCATATTCCATTGTAATTCATCTCAAATCAATAAAAATTCTCCATCTATATATACTTTTCTCTGCAATACTCTTCTTCTTCTTTTATTGTTTCATAACACGTTATCAGCATAAAACCCTAATCAATTGAGTAGAAGCTTTGCGATTGAGCACAATGATTGTCAATTGTTTCATGAACTTCCTTCATGTTTAAATTCTGGATTTAAGGTAAGTATTTTACTTTATTTTTCTCTTTTAAATTCTTGAAATTCTATAATTTGATTTTAAATGCAAGCAAAGAAAATAAACTTTGATTATATAACTCTTATAGAGTTTGCAAGAAATTATAACCACCCGAAGTGATAAACTTTCTATGCCTTGCCATGATCAAATTCATGTATGACTGTGGGCAAAGAAGTGAAAATCCGTCCCATTGAATTTGCTTCATTCTCATTCCCCTTAAGAGAATGTGATAGCAATATATGATAAGTCTGAAAGATGACAAACTTATTACCGTGAAGGTATCAATGGATGTGGACGTGGCAATATACGAAATTATAATCTTCATCATTGTGATAATGAAAATAATAAGAATTCTCAAAATAATCTTTCACTCTTTGAAAGTAATATTTGTCATCTATTTTACATGAGATTTTGTAAAACACATATATATGATTATGATCCATTCATGATGTAAATATTACAACATCCGATTTATGAATACACATTCATTCTTGGAAGAATATGAACGTACTAGTGGTAGTGAATATACCACACTCACCTCTAAAAGGAGGTTTGAGATGAAATAAAAAAAAATTATTATTATGGCATGAATGGTCATTGATCGCGTATCTATTGTGATTATGCCAAAATATTATGGCAATGTGATTATTACAGCGCATAAGTAATAGAAGTAACATATCTAGCCTATGCTGATATTGACCATGACCATAATTGTATAACTTTCTCCTTGAAAGATATTCACTATATGAATTTTGATGAATATATGGTAGTATAAAATTAATTGAAAGCTCTAGAAGAGCCAATTATACTACTTTGAAGAAATAAAATTGATTACCAATAATGTATTGTGTCGTAGTAAGTCTCAAAGAAACTTATTGAGTTTCTAAAGTATTCGCTAAAATAGTTGGTTATATTGAGACTATAAATAAAGGAAAGATCTTCTATTATTACAACTTGTAGCGGCGTAATATGTATGTGAAAAGTTACCCGCTTTATTCTCCAGTTTGTACTACACAAATAAAAGAATACCACAATAAAATGGATGCTTATTGATATAAAAATCCATATCATAATAAATTTGGAGTTTATTGGTAATTGCACGCGTCATGGTATAAACCTGAAGTTTACCAATATTGATAATTTGTTGACATAATTGATTTTAGCCATGTTAATTTAAGTATGATGTGCAAAAATAAAAGAGAACTCACATGGATATATATTAAAGAACAGGAAAGTTCTTTATGAATTATCTTATTTTGCTTGTTCTCGCGATTATTATACCAACTAAAATTGGGATTGAATCTCGTGAATGCTTGAAATATCAAAGGTGAATATGGGCCCATTCACCTGCCATGTATACCACATAAGATGCATCTAAGAGATGGTTACATGTGCGATTATTATTAACCCGCAACCTGGTATTTGCGAGGTAACTTTCTCAGTAATTTAATTTAGAGCATATTCCAGATTTTTTATTCAAGATAGTTCATCTTGATAAGTTGATTTACATCACAGTTGGTTTAGTAAAATGATTTATTGAATGCCTCCATTTAATAGGTAAACTATTGCTTATGAGAACAATGTTATCTATATCCGTTTGATATACATTATATACGAAAGTATATTACATTCTCCTCTCACAATTGGTTCCGGGTCAGGAACCAAATAGTTCCATCTTATTATTATTAATGTGCGGTGTATATTTTGATTAACACCATAACGCACAAAGATGGGTTCTCAAAGTTGAGGAAGCAAGTTAGGTTTTCTAACATGAGGGGGAGAGATGATAAACATTTGAGAAAAGGTTACATCAAATAAATTATCAGTTCTCTACAAGCATGATAATGTGATAGCGAGGATTTTCAAGGTGCAACATATTCATTGAAGTTAATATGGATGATTTATTTATAAAATCTATGGTGGCATCAACCTTCAAGAAGCTAGTCCACAAGATTGGAATGCGAAGGCTTAAGGATGTGAATTGATGCTCTCATCAGCGGGAGTTAATGCACGTTGCACTCTTTTTTTTTTTACAAGATTTTGTCCCACTGGGTTTTCCTTGCAAGATTTTTAACGAGGAACCCAAAAGGCGTATTGTTAGATATGTGTACTCTTTTTCCTTACTAGAATTTTTTTCCCTTTGAGTTTTATTTTAGTTAAGGTTTTAACAAGGCACATTATTTGTTGAGTAGACATTCAAGAGAGAGTGTTATAAATAGAATTCTATTTAAGGTGAATGTCTATATTTTAGAGAGATCTTAGGGATTTTACTTGGTGTCTAAGTCACTCGTTTCCTATAAATAAAGGGGTCATATTTCATTGTAATTCATCCCAAATCAATAAGAATTCTCCATCTATACTTTTTTCTGCAATACTCTTCTTCTTTTATTATTTTATAACACAAATTAATTAATATATAAAAGGAAGTGAGAAATAATTGGTTTGATCTGTTGCAATGTCCAATATATGTTGGAGGAGGTTGGACTGGAGTGAAGGTGCGTAACAGTTCGATGGAAATGTTAAGAACAAAATGAGTTGGAAGAAGTGTCATACCTAAATTATCTTACATTTTTTAAAGTATTTATCCCTTTTCTTCAGAAAGTACTTAAGTACCTGATAAATGTCGTAATCTGTTGGGAGAATTTCTATCACTAAAATAATCTTATTGTGTACGGTAAAAATCGAGACGTACCCGATTCTGTGGGTTCGAGGGTACGTCTCGATTTGAAACAGGCATCAAAGCAAGTTCGGGCTTAGAGAATATGAAGGCTAAGGGATTGAGACCAGGCTTGGTCGACACCATAGTAACAGAATCACAAGATATTCGCAATCGACCATCAATCCCGGCGAGAATCTCGGAGCCACTAGAGCTATTGGAGGTTAATAATATCAATCGTGTATTTTACTTCCGCAATTAGAGTCATACCTTATTTAGAATTCCTCTATTATATAAAGAGGAATTTTATTCATCTGTAAGGGGCATCTTTATTATCATTATTATAATTATCATCATACACGAGTTCGTACTTACACTGATAAGAAATACAAACACTCTTTTATTCGCCTTTAACTCTTACATTTGTGTTGTTCATATTATTATTGTTCTATTGTTCTTGGTGAATGTTCTCGAGTCTGATCCAGTTCAAGGATGATTAATCACTAGAACCAGGGTTTGATCCGTTTGAGTCATTTAATTCATTTCTTTATTTAGTCGTTTATCAGTTAACATTGAATTAGATCGCAAATCCTTATAACCATATTACAAATTTAATTGTTACTCTTATTTCGAGGTAAACAGTTTGTCTATTCGGGATCACATTGCGTGTCGAGGGTACGTCTCGATTAATTGTAAACGGTAAAAATTGAGACGTACCCGATTCTGTGGGTTCGAGGGTACATCTCGATTTGAAACAGGCATAGAAGCAAGTTCGGGCTCAGAGAATATGAAGGCTAAGGGGTCGAGACCAGTCTAGGTCGACATCACAGTAATAGAATCACGAAATATCCGTAATCGACCATCAATCCCGGCGAGAATGTCGGAGCCATTAGAGCTATTGGCGGTTAATAATATCAATCATGTGTTTACTTCCGTAATTAGAGTCATACCTTATTTAGGATTCCTCTACTATATAAAGAGGAATCTTATTCATCTGTAAGGTCCATGTTTATCAACATTATTATAATTATCATCATACACGAGTTCTTACTTACACTCCTGAGAAATACAAATACTCTTTTATTCGTCTTTAACTCTTACATTTGTGTTGTTCATATTATTGATGTTCTATTGTTCTTGGAGATTGTTCTCGAGTCTGATCCAGTTCGAGGATGATTAATCACTACAACCCGGGTTCGATCCATTTGAGTCATTTAATTCATTTATTTATTTAGTCGTTTATCAGTTAATATTGAATTAGATCGCATATCCTTATAACCACATTACAAGTTTAATTGTTACTCGTATTTCGAAATAAACTCTTACATTTTGTAAATTTGGTTATGATTAAAATTTAAATGAATCTCATGTCTACTCTTCCGGAGTTGTTTGAATCACAGCTAAAGGAAAAATTCATAATTACCCTAATGTTAAATGATTTTGCACGATGTACCTTTTATCTTTATGGTACCTATGACCTCCCACTTATGTTTAAAGTATAATAATAAATTTCTAAAGTCAATCCCATTTTCAAAAATGACATATAAATTACGCGCCATTCTTAACATGCCACATGTAAAATCAAATAATTTTATTTTTTCTTTCTATTAATCTTTTTTATATTCATTATCTTTCTTTTCTTTTTCATTTTGATTCCTATTTCACTTTATCTTTCTTCACTATTCTTATGTCTGTAACCAACTTCCCCTTCATGCCCTTAGATATCCGCATATACCTTACTGAAAAACTGTTAACCCGTCAGGAATGGAGAGTAGCACAAGACCATACATGAATCTGATTTGAACAAAAGCAGTGACATGAAAACGAAAAAGATCGTCCCCCTCCTCCCCCACCCCACCCCCCAACTAGAGCTCTCCGACAACAGAAGAAGTCATGGAAGCCCGAGACTAAAANTTTTTTTTTTTTTTTTTTTTTTTTTTTAATGATTTTGAATTATTTTTTTTGATCAATTGAGAAATTGGTCCTATTCAAAGAATAATTCTGATGGAAAATATTAATGTATAAGTGTCAGACGTTACTGAGGGAGTTGATGATCAAACTCACCTAGGATAAAGACTGATAATTTGGCTGATTTTACTTTAGGTAGAAGGTATGCTTATGGAGGTGGTTATGGTAATAGTGAAGGAAGAGGAGGTGGTGGAAAAGAAAATAAGAGATATTGGAGAAGGAAAAAAAAGAATTGAAGAGAAGACAAGACTAGTCTTCGAATTGATCTCTATTGAGCCAAGAACAATGTGAAAATCTTAATAATAGTAATATAAAGCTTTATAGAATGAGAGAATAGTATCAGCTTTCTCCATATAAGTATTTTGTGTCCTTATTTGAGTACAAATTTCACTATTTAAAGCTAAATTAGGAGTGACAAGATCCTCAAAACATGCTTCTCATTAAAGTGAGTAAGAACCCTTATTGATAGTTGAATAACGATAGAAAATAAATGTTAAGATTTTCTGTAACGGTTGTTCCTTTAATGTTGTTTTCTTTAACCGGTACCTTACTTTCAAATTCTCTTCCCCGACCTTGATTCCTTCAGAACTTATGTAATATCATTCATATGCATGTAACTGATGTTAGCCATTTGCTGACTCATCTCTTACCTGTCTTCATCTCCACGTGTCTATTCGAGAAACATCTACCTGTAATATATGAATTTTAACTAATATAGTTAGTTCCCCTACTTTCTGTTGACTCATATTGATATGACCAAAAAGTAGATAACACATTCTCTTTTCTTGATATGAAAGTTCTTGAATGGTTTCTGACACTGGAAAGGACGCACGCTTTTTTTCATTTAATGGACCAAACACGTGTTATCTTGTGGTTCGACGAACAGTTTTACCAGTTACCCAGGTAATGATGTCTTTATACTAAGCCTCCTATAAACTTCTAACCTTTATTACAATTTCATCTTTCACTTTACAAACTTTCTTCTCCGAGTCTTCTTAAAACTTCTTTGTAACTCCCCTTTTCATAGTAAAATCTTCAAACTTGTATTTCTCATCACCATGTCTTTTGTTATTCCTTTCTCTGGCAACACATCTTCTATCCCTAAACCACGTGACCTTATCTTGACTTCTTCGTCCATCGTAACCGGGGATTGCATCGGCGGTGGTCCTTCCAAGACGAACATGTCTAAGAAGCCTGACGTTGGACCTCCTACAACACAAACACGATCATCCCTTCTCAGTTGTCTCTCAAAAAGGACCTTCATGTCAAAAACGAATCATCTGACCATGATGACGAATGAAACAAAGTTGTTAGTGAATATCCTTCGTCTATTCTCCCGACTAGTATTCTTGTGTAAAGGAGGATTGTGACTGGAAGGACTTTGAAGTTTTAGCCCCTTGCGAAGTTTAAGGGGTGACTTTCAGTAAACCAGGGTATATTTTCATTTACACATGCCCTTTTATTTTAATACTTGGCAAGAAAATAGACCTTATCATCCTAAAATTTTGCCATAACTACCAAGTTCCTTTTGGCTCAAGTGGGATCGGCAATATGGAGTACGGTTCTCTATGCCCCTAAATTTTTTTGAGGAGGTGTGATCAAACTCAGCAAATGCGGTCACAACGCTATCGTCACCAGTGTAGATAATGATAATGATCACGAGTGGACGCTGAGGTATGTTGTTGTTTCTCACGAGGATATTTTATCGACATTAGCATCTAACATCCACGAAGCTTGGAACTATACTCGTAAATTTTCTCAAAATTTCCTCTTCTTACTGTTTTGACAATGTTTTATCTCTTTATTAAGCTTTCCTTCCTTCTATTTTGGATACTTTTTGGGTTCCCCCAGCAGTTGAGACCCTAACCTAATGGGTTCAAAATTTTTGGATACTTCCACACGGGATTCTCGCACGTTGAAGGAAATTTCAATTAGAAAGAATTGGAAAGGCAAGAACCATGGCGAGACAAACTTCACCTTTCCCTTTTCATTATTTGCCTCTATATTGAAATAAATTTCTAACCTTTCATATACTTTTTCAGGCCTTCGAAATGGGTGTTCTATTTGCCCCACCGTCTAGGTTTCACATGACCTGAAGGTGTCAAAACAATGGCTTTTAAAGGCCTTAGACTTCAAGAGAGATCGTGACACAGCTCTTGCTTCTGGTGAAGGTGCATCTTCCCTCACCCTCCAGCCAACGAAAAAAACAAAAAAAAAACATACTTCTAAGACTGAGTCTAGGAGAAGCCCACGATCACAGAAGAGATCCTAGAAGAACCGGCCATAGTAGTCTTGATGGAGATGAAATTGAGGAAGACACCGAAACAATTTCTCTTCATAGAAGAAAAAGAAAAACACCCACACCCCAACCGAGGGACGTCTTTACGATTCTCTTGAAGAGAACATATTCTATTCATTTAAGCACTTGCATTTAAAGTTTAAACAATATTCAAATAAAAAAAAGACCATGTCTATTGGATAAGAAATAAGATATAAAAACAAAAGAACTTTTATTTATTCCTTCTATTTATAAAAGTATATTTACATAAGCAATAAAATTTGTGCTGGGTAAATAAAACTGCCAATATATATGGCTAATTTGTACTTCATATTTCTATGGGGATGGACATACAATCCCCGGTCCTGACTCTAGGTATTTCATAATGACTGAATTTTTAAGTTCAAGATACGCTTCCCGGTTCTAGCAATTCCTGGTATCACTCTTTTCTATTTTTCTTTTGAGGCTAACATTGACACTTTTAGTGCTTTGATGAGAGTATATCCCCCCCTCCTCCACCTCCATCGGTATTCAGATGCAAAGTGTAAGAACTCGAACACTGGAGTTCCTGTTGCCACTTTCAATCTTTGTTCAAAGTATATTTTACATTGCTTCCTCATAAAAAACCTTTCCAAAAAAACCATTTAGGATTAAAATTGGGCGAAGGAAAAAAGAGTGCAGCGTGTACTTTCAGTATAATCAGCAATCTTCAACAATAGTACCTTTTAAGATATGTCACGTTCCAATTGCTTGGTAACTTAACTCCATGTTGATTTTTCAATTGATACGAACCTTTACCAGTTATAGCTAAAATTCGGTAAGGCCCTTCCCAATTTGGTCCCAAGTTGCCGACGTTTACTTCCTGGTTAGTATGAGTTACTTTTCGTAAGACCAAGCCTCCGACTTTAAAATAACAAAGATTTTCTCTACGATTATAGTACCTTTCTACCCTCAGCGTCTGTGCTATCATTCATAAATCAGCTAAGTTTCGGTGTTCTTCAAGCAAATCCATCTTAATGAACATTGCTTCGACATTTTTTTGCTCGCTTGACTAGGAAAACCTCATAGTTGGTTCACCTATATCCAACATAATCAAAGCTTTCGCATCGCACACAAGGGAAAAAGGTGTCTCTCAGGTACTTAATTTTTTTGTTCGATATTCCCATAATACTCCTGATAACTACTCAGGCCACCTACATTTTGCATCCTCTAATTTCTTTTTGTGGTTTTGAATTATCACCTTCTTAGTTAACTCTGCTTGGACATTAGAACTTGGATGATATGGAAATGTTGTATCCTTTTAATCTTCAACCCCTCTAAAAAAATTTTAATTTTGAAACCTATGAATTGAGGCCTATTGTCACAAGAAATTTCTTTTGGCACTCCAAACCGGAAAATAATATGATTCCAAATGAAATCTTGTTCTCTAACCTTCTTAAAAGCCCTTTATTTAACCCACTTAGTAAAATAATCAGTCAAAATTAAAAGAAATTTTACTTGTCCGGTTCTCCAAGAAAAATGACCAACTATATCCATCCCCTATTTCATAAACGGCAACGGCGACACTACTGAATACAACTATTCTTCCAGCTGATGTACCAATTGTGCGTAATATTGGCATTTATCACATTTTTCCACAAGCACCTTTGCATCTTGATCCATTTGAAGTTATAGTAATCGGCTCTCATTAATTCGAGCACCAATGAATATGCTCCAAAATGATTAACACAAACTCCATCATGAACTTCACTCATTACATAATCAGCTCCCGCCAACCCAAGCATCAAGCTAACGAACCTTGAAAAGATCTCCGGTGTAGTTGTCCATCAATTATGACAATATCGGGAAGCTTTTGTTCATACAACAATGCCCGAGACATTTTAGTGTCATCAGGCAATATACCATGCCTTAGATGTTCTATAAATTCGTTTCTCCAATTTCAGACTAGATTTGTTGAGTCAAATTTGCAATATCCATCTACATCTAGGATTGAATATAACAATTGAACAACTGCATCGGAATCAGCGCCTTTCATCTCCATTGAAGAGCCCAAGTTAACCAACGCATCAGCATCCATGTTCTTCTCTCTTGGAATATGGATTACTGACCACTCCCTAAACTGGGGAAAGCAAAACTTGGACTTTATACAAATACTGTTGCATACGATCTTCTTTGGCATCAAAAATACCATATATCTTATTAACCACCCACTAGGTATCACACTTTACTTCAATCACTTCGGAGCCCAGTCCCTGAGCTAATTCAAGTCCTACAACCGCCTGCTTGGTTGTTATTCGATCTGAACTCCTCTTTTGAAGCGATATTACCAGCTCGTGGTGTTGTCTAATTTGTAGGTATGCTAGAAGGATCTCGAACTCCACCATTGGAATTATTTGAACCAACCAAAAGTGCTGGAGCTCAGCCATTACTCGATCCTACCTCAAGAGATGATTCATGATTTCCCTTTGTTGTGCTTCAAAACTTTCACAGTATCGCCAATGGGTTCATCATCCATATCGTCAGGGGTAGGACTCCTCGCCCGTCGAGCATTTCTTTTTATCTGGTTAGAAGTTGACTCATTACCATAGATACGGGTTACACTGGTTGAATCATCTTGTTGATCTCCATCACGAAAATTGTATGCATGCTCGTTGTCGTTGTTTGTTCCAATATTGAGCGAATTATTGACATCATTGGGTGCCATGATTGTTATTTACTTACAATAGACAAACATAAAAGTACGTCAGTAATAGATGAGAATATTAACATAATACCACAATTGTCTAAGAACAAATTGTCAATTCGCAAACAGATACAGTTGAATTTGTAACGTGGTTTATAGATATATGGATTAAATTGATGCGATAAGATAAAATAACAAATAAAACATAGAGCAAAATAAGGATAATTAAAGAGAAGACAAGCATGGGCTTCGAATATTTCGGGAGTCTGAGAACAATGTGAAAATCTTAATTATAGTAAAATAAAGCTTTATAGAATAAAAGATTAGTACTAGCCTTTTTATACAAGTGTTTTGTGTCCTTCAATGAGTACAAATTTTACTATTTATAGCTAAATTAAGGGAGATAAGATCCTCAAATCATGCTCCTCTTTAATGAGAGTAAAAAACTCTCTTAATAGCGCAAAACAATTACAAATAAATGCTACAATTTCTGTAACGGCTGCTCCTTTAATGTTATCTTCTTCAATTGGTACCTTACTTTTAAATTCTTTTCCCGGGCCTTGATGCCTTAAGAACTTATGTAATATTGGTCATATGCTTGTCACCGGTGTTAGCTCTGGCTCGTCTCTTATCGGTCTTCATAGCCACGTGACTATTCGAAAAGCGTTCATCGTGTAATATGTGAATCGGTCTATGTACTCACTTACAATTCTCAATCTTTATAATAATAGATAATAAGAATACATGTGAAACTAATGGAAATAATGAAAGTACCTGAAAGTGTAGGTGCTGGCAAATGAGAGCAGCCTCTTTGGAATATAACCAGTAAGTCAATAACCATGTGCTAATAAGTCCAAACTCAGCTCAACGATTGCTGAAGGACGGTGGACTATAGTACTCTTTATTTTTTTAAAGATAAGATTTTTTATTATTATAATAAGAATACATGTGAAAAATGTTAAGTTATCTTATGTAATGAATTTGATCCCGTGACCCATAAAATAATACAAATAATCTTCGTGAAAGGACCAAATATACTTTTAGATTTCGTTTAATTATTCAGTTATACTTCATATACTCTTGTCATCCGTCAAAATTTTATATTTTACCTTTTTTTAAACGGACATAGCATGTGTCATCGTGTGACTAAAAGAACCAATCAAGCAACCAAAAAAACATCCTTTTTCAGGTACAGTAAGGCCGTAACCCATCGGACACCTCTTCCTCCCAATTTTCGGAACACTTCTTGCAGTTCTAGTTTTGTCTCTACGATTTTAACCATTTGCTTACTTGGTTTTTACTGCCAAGAAAAAGAATTATGGATGTTTAGGAAATGGACTTCTTTCGCAACTAAGTTTGCCATTCGGGTTTCGGTTTTACCCGACTGATGAGAAACTTTACTAATTCGATCCTCGGGTTCTCCCAAGTATGTTTCTTGATAAAGCTTTTCAAATTAAATTTTAGTGTTCCTTTTGAATTTGTAAAGGCAAGGCAATCTATGGAGAAACATCGATTGGGCAAGAGTGAGTTTCTCCCAAATTCTTTTACCAAAAGTGAACTCTCTTAGGAAATTACAACAAGATGATAAGCTCAATCTTTAACACATGGGTTCTTGAAACTTGGATTGGGCTACTCTAGCTTAATTTAATTTGTTCCCGGAATTGGCTACCGGTAATCAAGCTCACTCACCGGGAAATCAATCTCAGGTGTATGTGAACAATCAGAATAATAACAATTTGAATAATCTGAATGAATTTTTTCCCACCACACACAATTGAATTTTCATGTAGACCTTGATTTTGAAGGTGGGGTGGATGTAGAAGTACAAAGCCGGATTAGAGTTTTAATTAGGAGTAGAGGGTCCGATAGGTTACGAGTAACCCGAACAGGGATGTGTTTTGTTGTTGGGGGGATAATTCTTTCAGTCACACGTCGACAAGAAACGAACTGAGCCTTCGATTCTTTTCGGATAGTTCTTTCACTCTATTTCATCGTCGGCTTCCATAAATTATGACGTTATTCCCGTGACGTAACGATGGAAGTGACCGAAACGTACCATCGGTTCAGTTCCCCAAACCATTAATGAGCGTCGGTAGGTGGTCGGCAACTAGTGTTGTTGAATCATCGCCGTAAATCCATAAATATGCCTTCTCCCCATTGAATCAAACTTTACCTTCATCCAATTCTCTAAGCTTTTACCTTTCTCAAATTCTTCTCTTCCGTTAACCGTCAAGTTTCACCGCCAATCTCCAAATACCAAACCTCACTATCTTCTTCTTTCTTCAACTCTACAATGGTAAAAACATCCAAAACAGTTCCACAAAAGGAGCCGGCGACAAAACGCCGGTGGATCTACTCCCTGAGGAGTGTGTTCCCGGCCCGTGTGTCCTTAAGTCCGATTTCAAGATCGAAAAACCTCCATCGGTCCCTGGTCGCTTTGAGCATATGTCGAGATATATCTGCTCGATAACCGTGGGGTATCTCGAGCAGATCAAGAGAGATCGCAACTGAGGGGACAAATTGGTATAGATCCCATCCACTGAAGAGAGCATCACTATCCACGTGGAAGGGTATCTAAGTGTTTATACTTACCCTTTTATGTTGGGCCCTCTCGATCCCTTCATCATTGACTTTTGCCATCAATACCATGTGACTTTAGGCCAAATATACCGTTCCTTTTGGTGCATAGTTATCATGCCGCGATTCTTCACGGGTAAAGCCGAGGGGATTCCATTCACCCTCGATCACCTCATCAGGTTATACAACCCTCGTATCTTTCGAGGATTGATCAAGGTGCAACGTCGGGCAACCAAGGTTTTGTTCTCGTGCATTGACGAGGACAAAGATCGATGCTGGATGGATAGATTTGTGCGAGTGAGGACCTCCGATCTCACCCCTAAGGAAAAGATGCCATTTCCCGAGAAATGGAACCCAAAGCGTAAGCATTACTTAACTTGTTAACTTCCATTCTTTATTTCGTCCCTCAGCTTTATTAATATCTTCTTTCGTCAGGCATCGGTTGTTTGGATGCCCCGAGTGATCCCCGACCTCGAGAGTTGGGTCCAAAAGCTGGCCTCGACCTCTACTTATGCTGAATGTTATTGGCTTGATTTGGCAAAAGGCTGATGGGAGGCAAATAACCATGGTAAGCTTCTTATTTTACATATCCGATGAATTGGTTAATATTCCTTTATACTTACTTAATTTCTTCTTGCGCAGGCCTGAACAAGGATGTGACCTTGAGGCCTCTGTCTAGTGAGGAGGAGGCTTTGGCTCCGGCTCCAAAGCCGACGAAGGACAATAAGAGAAAAAGGGCCTCGACCTCCGAGGACCCTAAGCCCAAGAAGAAAAAGAGCTCGATTAGCAAATCGAGGACAGACGATGCTGCTCTCCCTGCCCACGTAGTTCATGAACTAAGGGAGGAAGAAGAAGAGAATGAAGATGGTGACTCGTTGCTCGTGACCCCAGTGAGTAAAACTATCGATACCTCCAAGGCCACTGAATCGGTGGCGACTGGTAAGGTCCCGCCTCGTCCTGAGGAGGCCTTGGAGAAGGATTCAGGAAAAAGTCTCTGAATTGTCCAAGATCAAAGCTGCTTCTCATCCAATGGCGAGTATATCCGAGGGGGCTGGTCCTGAGACCCCTCGAGTTGAAAAGAGTGCCCCGGGTGATTCACTTGGGGCAACGATAGCAGGTCACTCGCCATTCCTTCCTGCTTAATCCGAAGAGGCTATACGGGATGCTCAGGCTTTGGGGAATCCTGAAGTAGGCGGAGTCCCCAGTAAGGAGGATCCTTTTCGGGACTGCTTTACCGGGGTTGAGGATGCTTCCGATCTCAATGACGCATCCAACCTCTTTGAAGAGGCCCAAAGTCTCCTGAACCGAGTAAGTCTAAGTTCTTTTGTTGATGTAGTATTCCTTAGTTTTATGTCTAACTCCTTTCCCTTTCTATACAGGCTTTCTCTAAGTCCCGGGCTGAATTGAGCCAGTGTGAGGCCGATCTCCAAAGGCTTTCTGAAGAGAGGAATGCCCTCAAGCTTCAATGCGGGCACAAAGATGAAGAGATTAAGGACCTCCGAGTTGAATTGGCTAAAGATCATAAGGAGCAGACCAAGCTAACCGAGCATGTAATGACACTTTTGAAAAATGATGGACTTTGATTTGGGAACGGAGGATAACATTTCAATACCACAACTATAGCAATAGATCGAGAGGATCGAGCTGTTCCGAAGGGAGGTCTACCAAGTGAAGGCAGACTCCTACAAGTGGAAGGAAGTCATGGACCGCCTTGCTGTTAGAAAGAGACTGCCCTGGCCCAGTTGTCGTCAATCGAAGCCCAATTTCGAAGTGCGAAGGAAAAGTGCTTGGCCAGGCTAAGAGGATCGAGGAGCTCGAGGCTCAGCAGGCTTCTAAACTTGCAAAGGTCCAAGCCGAGGCCGAAAAAATAAAGGCCGAGGCTGATAAGACGGTGGCCATCTACCGGGCCGATGCTGAGGCCGCCCAAGCCCAAGTGAGAGAGGCTGCCGATAATGCTCAAACACCAGCACATTGGGTTGCCGAGCTTGCAAGATGCCAATCCCGGAGGGAGACCCTCGAGGAGATCCACCGCGAGGTTTCGACCTTTATGAAGAGATAGCAAAGGCAAAGGAGCATGAGGCCGATGCTAGGCTACTAGCCTCTTCCGACGACGATGATGACATCAGCAAGAGTGGGTTCGAGAATGATGAGGGACCCGAGGAAGAAACTGCCCTCGAGGAAGGAGTCACCCCTGAAAATAGCTAGGATCTTTGTATTTTTCTTTCTTTTTGTGTAGGACCCTGGTTGGTCCTTTGCAAATACCTTCATATATATATAAAAAAAAATTCTTTTTTGAATTTCATCTCAATTTTTTACTTGTGAAAATATCGATTCGTTTCATGCCTTGTGAAAATTAGTTTGTCAAACTTAAGCATTTTATCCAAAGTCAAGCTAATATAGTCTTTGTAGTCGAGTGAGTACTTGCTCGGACTCGAAGTAATAAAACCCATATGTTTTAGTTGAGCGAGGATGAACTCTCTAACTCAAAAACTATAATGGCCCTTAGGCTCAATCGGGCCGATATGGCCTTAGAAGAATGGCATTTTCCCTTTGCGGCTCAAAAGATTTTAACATATAAGAATTTGTTATGGCTTAGCATGAAGTAAGTCTGTATCCGTTGGGTTTTTACGGGACCTAATGTCATCAGAACCCTTTGTTTTTTTGTGCCTTAGCACAAGTTTGTACTAAATTGTTCGATACCTCTTAACGTTTTTCGAGAGCTGATGTTATCAAATCCCTTAAGTTATTTCGCCGAGGGTAGCCTTTTTAACCGGTTTACAGGTAAATTCGAAGGCCTGTTTTCATTGTGGAATTTGGACGTCTCCGAGCCGCGTTAGTTTGGCCGTAGCCTTGGGGTCTGCATCTTGCGCTTGTTTTCCCAATTATACTTTTAACTTGTTCAAAGTTTTAGTCCCCGAGTAGGGTGACCTTGGCCTATAAAATTGAGGGTTTCCCTTTTAAGGTCTTATAGTCTCGAAGTTTAATAGTTGGAACATGTCAATTTTTTATGGCAGTCCCGAGTACGAGGTTGATCGTTCGAGTTTTAGTTGTAATCGGCACTTGAGCCAGTTTCCATAATAAATCATAAGTACGAAACTTGTAAAGTAGAAATTTTATTAAGGCATAGGACATCTGGTAAGGAAAAGTACTTCTTTCAATAGTTCATATATGCGTACATATTTTTCCACTAGGGCTCGAGCAATCTATGTGGACACGGTTCATTTGACCGTTTGGTCCTTTACAAAATTTTCCTATCGAGACCCTATCGACATGAAATATTTTCCTTGAAAACATAACATCCGAGGGTGATGACCCCCAGTATTAGAGGTTGATTGTAAAGAAGCCTCGGATACTCTAAGTTAGCACGAATAAATGGTTGCCTCGTTAAAAACCTTGCCGGAAAAATCCATTTGGGATAAAAACTGGTCGAAGGGAAAAAGAGTGCAACGCATACTTTAAGACCTAAGGACTTCATGCTTGGATAGAACTTCGAAGCCTTCGCTAGAACACCTGAAATAAGTTAGTACAAAATGTAAATGTAAAAGGAGAAGGTTATACTTCAACAATAATATCGTTTGAGGAGTGATATGTTCCAATTATTTGGTAGTTATTCGTCGTTCATCGTGCCAAGCTTGTAATATCCCTTTCCGATGATGTCGAGGACCTGATACGGTCCTTCCCAATTTGGACCGAGTTTTCCTTCGTTTGGGTCTCGAGTATTGAGGGTAACTTTTCTCAGGACTAAGTCCCCGATTCTAAAGTGGCGAAGGTTGGTCCTTCGATTATAATACCTTTCGATGAATTTTGTGCGGCCATCCGGATGAGGGCGGCTTCCCATTTGTCATCTAGTAGCTCGAGGCTCGTATACATAGACTCGTGATTTGACTCTTTCGTTGCGTACCGAAACCTGGCAGTGGGTTCCCCGACTTCGACCAGGATCAGGGCTTTGGCGCCATATACTAAGGAGAATGGTGTTGCCCCCGTACTGGATTTTGACATTGTTCGATATACTCAAAGGACTTTGGGTTGAATTTCTCTCCATTTTTCCTTGGCGTTGTTCAATCTTTTCTTCAGATTCTGAATGATGGTCTTGTTTGTCGATTCGGCCTGTCCGTTTCCACTAGGATGATACAGTGTCGATAAGATCCTTTTTATTTTGTGATCTTCGAGAAACTTTCTTATTTTGCTGTGATGAATTGTTTTCCATTGTCGCATACAATTTCGGCAGGTATCCTGAATCGACATATGATGTGATCCCAGATGAAGTCTATAACTTTTTTTTTTCTGACTTCTCGAAGGACTGTGCTTTAATACACTTAGAGAAATAGTCAGTCATAACTAAAATGAATTTAACTTTACTTGGGGCCGATGGCAGAGGGCCAACGATGTCCATTCCCCATTTCATGAATGGCCATGGAGATAGGATTGAATGAAGTTGCTCTCCGGGTTGGTGGATCATCGATGCATACCTTTGGCACTTATCGCATTTTTGACCAAATTCTTTAGTATCTTTCTCCATATTGGCCCAATAGTATCCCGCTCTGATGACTTTGTGAACTAGTGATTCGGCACCGGAATGGTTCCACAAGTACCCTCGTGAGCTTCTCGTAGGACGTAATCGGTGTCTTCTGGTCCCAAGAATACTGCCAACGGTTCATCTAACATCCTCTTGTATAATATTCTATCTCCGTCCAGAGTGAATCGTATTGCCTTTGTTCGTAGATTCCTCGATTCCTTAGGGTCCGATGGGAGTTTCTCGCTTTTCAGATACTCGATGTATTTATTCCTCCGATCCCAGGTTAGGCTCGTGGAGTTCATTTCAGCATGGTTTTGTTCGATCACTGACTTCGAAAGTTGTACAATAGTCCCCGAGTTGATTTCGTCGTCTTCGACTGATGACCCCAAATTTGCAAGGGCATCGGCCTCACTGTTTCGTTCTTGAGGTACATGCTGTAAGGTCCACTCTTTAAACCGACATAATGTTACTTGCAATTTATCCAAGTACCTCTACATTCTATCCTCTCAAACTTCGAAGGTTCTGTTGACTTGATATACTACCAGTAGGGAGTTGCATTTGGCCTCAAAAAACCTCTGCTCCTAAGTTTTTATCCAGCTCGAGACCCGCAATCATGGCCCCTTACTCGGTCTCATTGTTAGTCAATTTAGAAGTTTTGATAGATTGCCTAATTGTATTTCCTGTGGGTGGCTTCAAAACGAGGCCTGTCCTGGACACCTTCACATTCGAAGCCCTTTCTATGAAAATGGTCCACACACTCGATCGTGTACCTGATTTTAACAAAAGTTCCTTGTCGATCTAGGGTACGAGGGCTGGCGTGAAGTTAGCCACGAAGTCTGCTAAGATTTGAAACTTGATGACCGTTCGGGGTTGATACTCGATATCATACCTAATGAGTTCGACGACCCATTTGGCCAATCGGCCCGAAAGTTCGGGCTTATGCAAAACTTTACGAAGAGGATAGGTGTCACCACACATATTATATGACACTGAAAATACGGGTTTAGTTTCCTAGAGGCACTTATTTGAGCAAGCGCCAATTTTCTAAGTGTGGGTACCGGGTCTCGGCCTCACCTAAAGTTTGACTAACATAATAAATGAGAAACTGCGTACCTTGTTCTTCTCGAATTAAGACACCACTTAACGCGACTTCCGAGATTGCTAATGTATAAGTAGATTTGCTCATCTGCTTTTGAAGTATGAAGCAATGGTGTACTCGAGAGGTACCGCTTCAATTCTTCCAATGCATGTTGGCATTGCAGGGTCCAAGAAAAATTGTTCTTCTTTTTGAGCAGCGAGAAGAACCTGTGTTTTCGATCTGAGGACCTCGAAATGAATCGACCTAAGGCAGTTATTCGTCCTGTCAATCTTTGTACGACCTTAAGGATGTCCACGACTGTGATGTCTTCGATTGCTTTGATTTTATTGGAGTTGATTTTGATTCCCGAATTCGATACCATAAAGTAGAGGAACTTGACATAACCGACCCTGAAGGCACATTTCTCGGGGTTGAGCTTCATATTGTATTTTTTCAATATGTTGAAAGCTTCCTGTAAATGTGTTAAATGGTCCTCTGTTCCTAGGGAGCTTAACTAGCATATCATCAATATATACCTCCATTTATTTACCTATTTTCTCTTCGAACATTTTGTTCACTAGGCGTTGGTAAGTAGCACCAACATTTTTTAGTCCAAAAGGCATTACGTTATAACAATATGTGCCGTACCTAGTGATGAATGAAGTTTTTTCCTGATCCTATGGGTTCATTTGAATTTGGTTGTAGTAGGCGTCGAGAAAACTAAGGATCTGGTGGCCGGCCGTGGCATCAATCATGTGATCGATGTTCGGCAGAGGAAAAGAGTCTTTGGGAAACGCTTTGTTTAAATCTTTATAATCTACGCACATCCTAAGTTTGTTCCCCTTTTTAGGGACTACAAGTACGTTTACTAACCATTCGGGATATTTTACTTCGCGAATAGATCCTATTTGAGAAGTTTAGTTACCTCGTCCTTGATGAATGCATGTTTTACCTGAGATTGGGGACTTCTCTTTTGTTTTACCGGCCTGAACTTTGGGTCCAGACTCAATCGATGTGTTGTTGTCTAAGTGGGACCAAGAAAAATAATCCATATTATCAATAAGAAATTTAATGAGCTTTTTCCTGAGTTCGGGGGTTAACCCCGTACCTAGGTATACCTTTCGTTCGAGAAGGTACTCGATCAGTATAACCTGTTCCAGCTCTTTGACTGTTGATTTAGTGGCATCGGAATCTTCGGGAATAATGAAGGATCGAGGGATCCAGTAGTCGTCATATTCTTCTTCCCTTCCCTGATTTTCTGACTGAGTCGAGGCTGGTGGTTGTGGTTGCTATTTGGCCTCCTGTTTTCCTTTGACCTCCGATCCCTTTGCTGTCGAAAGCGCTGATATCAGTATTACCTCATCGACCGCGAACATTTCTTTTGAAACATGTTGCTCCCCATATACCGTTTTCACCCCGTCTGGCATTGGGAGTTTCAACATTTGGTGGAGAGTCGAAGGGACTGCCCTCATATTGGCCTTCCGAGCAGGGTGATGTGCCTCATATCGCCCTCAATTACATGGAATTTGGTTTCTTGTAAAGTTCTAGCTACGTTCACCGGTAAAATAATTTCACATTTAGTTGTTTCACTATCCATGTTGAAACCATTCAGGACCCGAGATGCAAGTACGATTTGATCTTGAAGGCCGAGCTGCTCTACAACCCTCGATCAAATTATATTTTTCGAGCTCCCGGGATCAAATAACACACGATTAACCTGAATTTTATTCATAAGGATTGAAATTACCAGAGCATCATTGTGAGGTTGGGAGATTCCTTCTGCTTCCTCATCGTTGAGTGATACGGTGCCTTCTGGCACATAATCTCGAGTCCGTTTTTCCCTTGTAATGGATCCTTTGGTGCGTTTGAACACTAGCCCTTGTGGAATATCAACCCCGCCAATGATCATATGGATCACATGTTGTGGCTTACTTGTTCGTTTTTCCTGTTGGCATTCCTTTTTCTGAAATGTTTTTTTGGCTCGATCGCTTAGCAACTCTCGAAGATGACCCTCGTTGAATAGAAGGGCTACCTCCTCCCTCAACTATCTGCAGTCTTTGGTTCTGTGGCCATGCGTGCCGTAATACTTGCACATTAGATTGGGGTTTCTCTGGGTAGGATTAGGTTGTATGGGTCTGGGCTACCTAGTATCTTTGATTCTCCCAATTGCCGATACAATACCTGATGCGTCGATATTGAAGTTGTATTTCGATAATCGTGGCGCCTCTATGGTATCGGCATGCTTATCAAAACCATTTTTGTTCATGAGTCCCCGAGAACTTTGTCCTCGATCGCCCTTCGTTTCGGATGTGATTGCGTCCGAGTCTGGCGTTTCTACGATCTGCATTGTACGGTTGATATCAATCTCTGTTCGACTGAGATTCCCTATCTATATCCCTCTGGTTTCTGCCTTCGGACCTGTTCGGATATACGAAACCGGAGGGGGTTCCCAATTGGTCATCCTCGACTCTGATTTTCGACTGGTATCGATTATGTACATCGGCCCAAGTTACCACCGGATATTCAGTTAGATTCTGCTTCATTAGACGTGATGCTATCGAACTCCGTTCGTTCAACCCCTGAGTAAATCTTGAACATCCCAATCGTTTGTGACCGGTGGTAATTCCATGTGTTCCATTTGGAACCGAGACACGAGCTCCCTCAGCATTTTGTTATCCTTTTGTTTTACTTTGAAAAGGTCTGATTTCTTCGTCGCGGCCTTTATTGCCCCGACATGTGCCTTTACGAAAGAATCGACAAGCATTGCGAATGAGTTGATGGAATTTTGTAGATTGTTGTACCAGATCATTGCTCCCTTCTATAGATTCCCCAAATTTCTTCAGTAGGACGGATTCAATCTCATCATCTTCCAAATCATTTCCTTTGATGGCGCATTTATTGGAGGTGACATGCTCGTTGGGATCGGTGGTCCCATTGTACTTAGGGATTTCCGGCAAATGGAGTTTCTTCGGAATGGGTTTTGGAGCCGCACTTGGGGGGAACATTTTCTACACAATTTTCTTTGAATCTATTCCTTTTAAAATCGGTGGTGTCCCCGGTATCTGGTCAACCCGGGAGTTGTACGTTTCTACTTTCTTATCATTTGCCTCAATTTTCTTTTCTCCTGATTCAATTCGTTTGGTGAGCTCCTCGAGGATTTTCATTACGGTGGGGTTAGTCCCTGATTCATTGACATTCGATCTTTTTCGCATTGGTTCGATTCGGCAAGTGACTTATGGCTCGACCCCACTCGTAGTTCGATATTGATGTTGTAGTTGTGCAATAGCGGCTTGTTGGGCCTGTAACTTCTAAAATATTACTTGGAGGTTGACTCCTCCATCTCCTCCGCCCTGTGTACCTTGACCACCATATCAGCCTTCTCTACGTACGCTCCCTTCGGGATCTGCGGCCAAATTTATATTCAAGGCGATATGCAAACTGACGTCGACTGGGTTGGCAATTGGTGCTCCCTCGAGATCAGCTGAGGCACCTCAACCCCTGGAGCAGTTACATTATCGTTTTCCACGTGAAATTTGAGGCAATTGTCACAATGTGTGGGTGCTTTTTGTGAGTTTGACATGTTTTATCCTGAAAATAAAAATGCTTACAAGAACAAGCGTAAAATAGTGTGTGTTATCGGAATCAATATTGAACTATCACTATTATCCTTAGCCCCACGGTGGACGCCAAACTCTTTACCCTAAAATTTGGATAAAAATTAAACTTATATTGTGGTTTTAAGGATATGTGATTTCATTCAACACTGATTGATAAATATGAAAGTAAATTACAGAATTAAACTACAAATAAGTCAAACCAGCATTAAAATAGAGCTTCAACCTCGAGTCAAGATACCCTCGAACTGATAAGTGCAAGAACAGTAAGAGATGGAATAAAAAAAATGAACAATAACACAAGTAAGAAAGAGAGTTGTAGTGCTTTAATCTCTATGAATGATGATCCCTTACAAATGATTAGAATCCCTCTTTATATAACAGATGAATTCTACTTATGATATAACTCTAATTACAGTAGAAAATCACATAATTAGCTAATTAACCGCTTCTGATTTGATATGTTCCGAGATTTGCACCGTGATCCTCGACCAATCACGGATATCTCGCTTTGTCGTTACTGAGCCTTTTTTCGACATTACTCGGAGTTTGTCTCCCTTGGCTTCGATTAATACCAACCTCGATCTCGAACTCAATACCTCAGCTCCATAATTTGGCCGAAGTTGACCTTCGATGCAATGTACCAGTCTCGATCAAATAGTAAAATCGGGTAGCCCCGATTTCAATCGTACATACTGCCAACTCTTTGGAATATAACCACGTGCCAAATTCAAACTCAGCTCCCCCGTACGGAACGTAGACTGAAATGCTCTTTGTAAGATAAGATTTATAAGTTTAGGGAGTAAAGCAGTATCGCTACGTATGTGGATATATGTGTATATGTGTGTGTTACAATTCCTTGGCAATATTCTCGTTTTAACAAAAAGGATGTTGCGCTCTCGTCCTTTTATGTGCGCTACTTTTTATTTTTTAGTCAATCCTAAAAAAAATGCCAATTTTTTTCTTTAGTAACAAAATTTTAAATTGTTCATTTTATCTTTTATAATGAGATGATTTATAACCACACAGATATTTAAGACTTGTTTTACAGTACAAGTTTCAAAAATCTTTATTTCTTTCTTAAATATTCGTATTTAGTGAAACACCATTTTATGGCGGAAGTAATTTCTATTGCTCAATCCATTTCATTTTATATAATAACCTTTGATTTGACACAATATTTGGAATAAAAAGAGAAACTTTTGATACATATCAAAATTCAAAAGTACCCTTAGAATTCGTGCTTTTAAATATGCTACAATTTATTGTAGCTATATGAACAAGTCATAAGAATAAAAATTAAGTTTAAAGTTAAAAAGAATTACTAAAGGTTGTCGTCTTCTTTTTCTTTTTTTTTTTAACATATTAATATGGAATTCGTATCATATAAAATCAAAGTAGAGGGATTGATATCCTATTTCTACAGAAAGTGCCAATCATAGACTATCTTCCTGTAACAATAGTGAGTCATGCTAGGAGTGGAGAGTCCACTCTGCGTATAACGTGGTAAGTGAAAAAATATAAAATGTTTCATTGCATGATTACCTAATATCTTGTCATGTAAGTTAAATTTGTCGCGTTATTGTTTAAAAAATAATCCAGAGCTTGCACCATATTTAATATTATATCACCTTTAAATAAACGTGTAACCTGTTTTTGTGTCTCATAATTGAATTGTTGGCAATGTTAATTTAAAACATAAATCTTTAACTTATTCACGGTTTCACGGAGATTTCCTTTCAGACATCGAGATGTGACTTGATTCCTTTAGACCAAGTCAAGTCAAAGATTGAAGCATGAAACCAAGATTCATGACGATCATAAACCTCCCTTGCTGACGAAACCAAGAAATCTCTGAACTACTTAGAAACATGGAATTATAGGGGATTTTAAGCACCCGTTTGACCATAGATTTTGTCAAAATAAACTTGGATTTTATTTAGCAAACACGTATTTGGTCATAAATTTTATCTATATTTTGGCAAAATTTCAAATCCCAAAACCAGCTGGTTTTGGGCCAAATCCCTAATAATACACATGTTTTTCTAAAATAAATTTGGAAAATATGTTTTGAAAACGTATGTTCAAACACATTTTCAACTTCAAGCCAAACTTCACCTAAAGCAGATTTTACCAAACAAATTTGGGATTCTATGGCCAAACGCTAGGTTAAAGTCTTTATTTAAGTTTCAAAGACTCAACTCAAAAGAAACAAATAGGAGGTACACTTTTTTAATTAATACTAATAGCACATATTTTAAAAACTCTAAAACTTTCTTACCCCCCCCCCCCCCCCCCCC
>ML349997.1:10986-43028 GCA_005239505.1 Nicotiana paniculata | reverse complement strand
CCCGGGCATTTCCCCTTCCATCCTATCCTTCTCCTCCCCCTTGGTTGTTGCTTATGTAACGACCCAACATATCACTTTGAGTTCTAGTATCCCGTTTTGGATTTTGAGACATTCCATAAGTTCTTTAGTTGATTTGTAACTTGCCAGTATGGTAGGAACGGATCCTGCAGGGTTCAGGAGTGATTTGGAACACCTAGATCATAACTAAACGTTTAGCGTTAAGAGAATTGACCAAAGTCAACATTTTTGATAAACGGGTTGCGTTAAGAGAGTTGACCAAAACCAACATTTTTGGTAAACGGACTTGGAATAAGGTTTGAAGGTCCCAGTAGGTTCTTATTATTATTTTTGACTTGCATGTCTGCTTGTATTGGATCTCTGATGGCCTGGAGTTGATTCGGCACTTTAATTTGCACGGTGGCAATTTGAAGAACATAATAGATCAAAAGTTTGACTCAAGTTTGAATTGTGTTATTGCGCTTCGATTCGTGTTCCGAGACTTCCAATTAGCTCATATAGGCTTTTTAGTCTTGTTAAAATGGTTTTGAGGTGACCCGAAAGGCTCGGTGTGATTCAAACACATCTTGTTAAGAAGTAGAAAATTTTGAAGTTAAGAAAGTTTAAGACTTTGATTTGAATCTTGATTCTTGCATATTATTTCCGTACGTATTTTGAGATCATGAACAAGTTTGTAATAAGATGATTGGACGAGTCCCCAGGGACTTGCGTAAGTTTCGGCGCGTTTAGAGCAAGTTTTGAAAGATTTGAAGTGCTGGAATTTAGTTTTCTGCACTTGACGTAACATCATAAGAGAACTGACTGCAATCTATAAGGAACTTGGTAAAGAATTCTTGATGAATGTTGTAGCCCTATGAACCTAGTTTCCAAAAATTCAAACTGTTTGTCATTTCAGTATTAGTATAGAATGCTATGGTTGATTTAGTGAATAAATGGCAATGTAAAATTTTGCACTAAAACTTACTGCATCTGTGTATATGACTCCATTTAGTTCTTGAACTTCAATTTATCATTTTGAGATAGTGAGCTCGGATTGAGATAATTTTGGCACAACCCAAAATCCCACTAGGTAGTGATGGCACCTAACCCTAATGCTAGGCAAGCCAAACATGGAACAAGATAACCAAAATGATAGATTATTCATATCAAGAAATAAAATGACTGAATTCTATACAACCTCTCAAGGACGGGTAGTACAAGTCACGAGCGACTATGGATGAGATTAGAAATACAATTTGAGAAAAGATACATCATCTGTTTAAGAGTTACATAAACAAAAATACAAATCCTAAACTACCGTGAACAAATGGTAGTCTGTATCTGGAGTGCTGATACGTCTCCAATTCTAGGCTTTGTCCTCCATGACTACGTAGCTCCAGGATCTGCACGCAAGGTGCAGAAGTATAGTATGAGTACAACCGACTCCATGTACTCAAAACGTATTTTGACTAACCTCGATGAAGTGGTGACGAGGTTTTTAAGTCAAACGATACTCACTAATATAACTTGTGCAAATAGATTTGCAATAGGAATAATACTAGGAATAACATAGAAGAGTACAAGAATAAATATGAGAAACACTAAATGACTACTAAATAAATCACGTTATGTTTCCTTATATCACAACCAAAACTTTTCTTTAATCGATAACCGCCAAACAACATAGTAAATTCTCAGATTTTCTATAATGACCCGGCCGGTCGTTTCAAGAATTTAGCCTCGTTTCCCCCGTTTCTGCTTCATTTTATGTGGTTCAGTTTCATTTATGTGTGTTGGGTCGGCTGGTTCAGGTTCAGAGTGGTCATGATGAGAATTGAGGCATTTGGTCCCTCAAGGTAGCCTAATAGTTGAGAAAGTCAAATGAGAGTTGAATTATTGGTGAACGACCTCGGAATGCAGATTTTATGGCTCGGATAGCTTCGTTAGATGATTTGGAACTTAGGAGTGTGTTCAGAATATTTTTGTGATGTCCGTTGTAGAATTAGGCTTGAATTGGCGAAAGTTAGTTTTTGGTGATTTCCGGTCGGCTATGGAAAATAGGCTATGAAGGTCGGAATGGAATTCCGGAAGTTGGATAAGGTTAGTAATGTCATTCTGGATATGTCTGCAAAATTTTACGTCAATCGGAGGTGTTTTGGGTTGTTTTGGCGTAGTTGGCAAAATTCGGAAGTTTCAAAGTTCATAGGCTTGAATTTGATGTAATTTTGGTGTTTTCGCGTTATTTTTGGTGTTTCGAAGGCTCGACTAAGTTTGAATGATGTTATGGGGTGTGTTGGTAGGTTTGGTTGAGGTTCCGAGGCCCTTGGGTGAGTTTCGGGCGGTTAACGGATCGATTTTTAGTTTTGGAACTTGGCTAGTTTGCTGGTGTTTCTGCATCAGAGTTTTACTCTATGCGTTCGCGGAAGGGGGCTCGCGTTTGCATAGAGTGTTTGGTGGAAGGGGGCCCATTTTTTCTATGCGTTCGTGGGCGAAGGGGTGCGAATGCGGAGTGTTAGAGCTGGGTGGCCATTTCGAATGCGGGGGTGTGTGTGCGTTCGCGTAGAGTTGTGAGCCTTTTGAGGACCCCATGCCTTTGACCTATGCATTCGCAGGTCAGAGGGTGCATTCGGAAGGCCTGGGGGTAGAAATTCTTCGCGTTCGCGGGCTTGAAGCCGCGTTCGCGTAGAGTTAAATTAGGGGCCTATTGGATTGTTCTATGCGAACGCGGTCCTAGTGACGCGTTCGCGATGAAGAAAAATGAGCTGGGCAGAAAGTTTTTAAGTTCTAATCGGGGTTTGGCCATAACTCAATATTCCATTAGAGAGCTCGAAGGAATCAGGATTTGGACGAGATTTTCAGTGGGATTCTTGTGGTAAGTGTTCTTCAATTATTTTTGGTTTAATTTCATGAATTTGTCTTGATTTTCACCATGAAAATTTGAGGAATTAAGTGGAGAATTTGGGAAAAATGGGAGGAAAGATTTAGAAATTTCTTTTGATAATTTTAGTGGGAAATTGTGGTCCGATTTTGATGTTCTTGGTATGTACGGACTCGTGGGAGGATAAGGGTTCTTGTGATGTAATTTTATCGGATTTCGAGACGTGGGCCTGGGGCTCGGGGCTCGGGTTTGGCCGAATTTTGAGATTCTTGTATAAATTGATAATTTTTGATTGGGTTGTGTTCCTTAAGTATATATTAATGATGTTGAACTGGTTTTGGCTAGATTCAGAGAAATCGGGAGCCAATTTGAGGGGCAAGTGCATTGCAGATTAGTGTTTTGGCCCGGTAGAGGTAAGTAATGGTTATAAATCTTGTCCTGAGGGTATGGAACCCCGGACTGCATATTTTCTCACTGATTTTAGAATGGGCACATGTTTGATGACGAGTATGTGGCGCGTAATGATTTTTGGATTGGACTAGGTCCTCTCCTCGGCAACTAATGAGTTGCATATTTACTCAAAATCTTATGTTAAATTATGTTCTAAAGATTTGTGAAATGTTTGGGCTATACGCCGTGTTTGGGGCCTCGTGCCGATCTGTTTAGACCCCTTGGGGGCTTTTTACTGTTGTTTTCCTGGCTATTTGTTGATGATTTCACTCAGCATCATTGTGCATACTGTTTTCGAAACTCAGCATGATTTACACCACTTTGAGATTTAAACTGATATGTTGGGTCGAGTACCCTGTATTAATAATTCGCTCGAGGGGACTTTTGAGTGGTTCGGCTGAGTTTGGTCGAGGGTCAAGAGTGATGGTGAGGTGCTGAGTGTAGCCGAGGGCCAAGAGTGATGGTGAGGTGCTGAGTGATATTAGCGCTTGGGATGAAGGAGCCCCTCCAGAGTCTGTACACAACCCCTAGTGAGCGCAGCGAGTGCCGAGTGACGAGTGATGGGAGGCCGAGTGACGAGTGATTGGGAGGCATGAGTGATTGTGAGGTGCTGAGTGACTGTGAGGCATGCCCGAGGGGCTGATCTGATACATGTTTTGCCCGAGGGGCTACTTATGATTTTACTACTTATTTGCATACTAAATCTTTCTGTTTGAAGTTGTTAAACATATGAATTCATTAAAGGATTTTTCTGAAGTTGACTTTAAGGCATGATGATTTCACATATCTAGGTTATACTGTTGGAAAGAAAGGCGGTGTCTCTTGTGATTTGATGAAATTGATTGTTATGTGTTTCTTGCTGCTCAAACCTGATTTATTTTCATTACTATTGAGTTGGCGTACTCACATTACTCCCTGCACCTTGTGTGCACATTCAGGTGTTAGGGCAGGGTGAGCTGCCCATCTGTTCCAGAGATTCTCGGAGGTTTGCGATTTAGCTGCAGGCGTCCGCAGTCCTGCTCCTTCTCCTATTTACTATTATAGAATTTCTTTTCGTTGAGTTGTATATTTTATGTAGATGCTCATGACCAGTGACTCCGGGTTCTCGGGGGTTGTATTTATTATTCAGTATAGTTTTGACTGTTTTTATAAATGTTTAAAGGAAATTTTTATGGGTAATCTATATAGTAAAGAGGTAAATGGGAGTTTATTATGATTTGAGTAAAGTTTTGGCTGGCCTAGTTGCATGATAGGCGCCATCACGACTGGCCTGGATTTGGGGTCGTGATAGTTTGGTATCAGAGCGCTAGGTTACATAGGACTCACCGGTCATGAGCAGGTTTAGTAGAGTCTTGCGGATCGGTACAGAGACGTCTGTACTTATCTTCGAGAGGCTGCGGAACCCTTAGGAAAATTTCACACTTTTAAAATTCTTGTCGTGCGAATCCATTGTATTCAGCCAAGAGCGTAACTCTTGAATTCCTTCCATGTATTCGAGAGCGCCTGGTATCAGTTATGCATAGACGACTTGTGGCTTCCATGGATGAGATGTGACTTTTGCATATTGGTAATGGGACGGTTTGGAGGACTTGAGGCCGGATTCATTCTGTGGCTTGATTGCTGAGATTTTCGCTATGTGGGCGCATGTAATTTGGGGACTTGTATGTCTGTTTGTGATCTTATTGATGAGAATTGGTGACTAGACGCCTAGGTGGTAGGTGTGGTTTGATGGTTAGATGTGTTCAGATTGTGAATTGTGTCAAAAGAGTTAGCTGGAAATGTGGTAAGATTTATTGAGTGTTTGATTTCTGCCTCGATTTGGTATATGGCCTTGAGTTGTGAGTATGTTGGAAGACCTCTCATGTTGTGTAGTTGTGGAGTGAAGCGAATTTCTCTGTTGGGTTATGAGTTCATGATGATGTCTTTGAGTTGATCATTTTCCCGAGTAACATTCATGTATTTCATTGACGGTGTATTCCAGCCGTATTAGCACTTCTTGTTATTGTATTCATTGATATGCTCAGTATCTGAGGATGGCATTATAAGGATTCAGGGGGAGAAGGCTCTATGCCAATTCTCCGAGGGTGAATTTTGGCTCGGTTCAGTAGTATTCTTGGGACACGTGGTGTCCAGTAGGGGTATTCATGTGGTTAGTCATGTGTGGATAGAGCTTCCAGAAGCTCGAGATTTCTGTGACCATCGCTCCAGTGTTAGTTCTGCCATCAACTTCAGGTTTTTACCGCATGATGTGGTGCCTCGAGGGTAGGCTTTGGTTGTGTTCAGATGCAGGTAGGTGTAGTGATTGCGTGAAAGTTCTGGTCTTCAGAAGTGTATGGAGAGATAGCAATTGAGGCTAAGCGAACAGGGGTATCTCCTGCGGGTTGTCCCAGGGCGTGTGGTCCCTAGGTAGTTCCGTAATAAGTTCTCTTCTACCCGTAAAAGATATAAGTTGTAATTTGAGTTTGGATCGCTTGGGGGAGTTGGCGTGACTATTGAAATGGTGGATGCGAGATTGGAAGTTGACTTGAGTGTAAGATGGTTTGGTCCATATAGGCTTATGGAGGATTTAGTTGAATCCCACCACAACATGGTGGCAGTGATAATGTGTGGGCATAGTCTTGTTTGTCTTGATCCTTAGCTTTGAGCCAAGTGGGGAGTTCGTTATTGATAAGTTAATTACATGATTATGTGTGGTATTGGTTTCAGTTCGAGGTATATTGGTAAATCAGTTATGACTTGCAGGCATGGGGTCTGGGAATGTCACGAGTAATGGAAATTTCTTCGATATAGGTTGTAGTGTACTTGTTGGGTAATTGGGTTCTATTGAATGATTTAGTGGAAATTGTAAAAGGTATAGTGTGCGCAGTGTATGAATTTGCTTGTGGCTTCGAGTGAGTGGATTACCTTCCTAGTATGTCAGTGTGCAAACGGGTCAGGTCGATTCTTTCTAATTGGTCAGTGTGATTGAGATTTACGTTAGAGGATGTCAAGACTTATGGTATTCTAGGTCATCATGGATTCTACATATCGGTATTAGGAAGGTGAATGTAATGGCTTTAGATTCGCAGAAGTCTCTTCAGGGTAAGTTTTCTAATGTGGTGCGTTTGGGGATAATTGAGGGAATATTCAGTCGCTTATGAGCCTTAAACGGTATAGTTTTGTGCTTGGGTCACGTGTGGTGAGTCTGGGTTGCAAATTTGTGGTGTTATGGCGAGAAGAAGTATCAATTTGAAGGTAAGTCAGGAGAAACTTGGGTAAATAGAGCAACTTGGTAGTAGGTCGGATCGGCATGGTAGGGGATACGATAAGTTCTTTGGGGTGTTCATAAGGTGACGAGTTTTTCGGGTGTTCTTAGCAATGCTCTTGGATTGTTGGTGGCCTGCGTAGTTTGGTTGAGATAGAAGAGTTCAGTCCTGATGGTTTGGTGTTGTGCAAATGGGATTTCGAATAGTTCCTGGTGGTTTCCACCGCGGAAAGGGTTCATATTTTCTTATGGCGTGTAGTGAATTTGTTTCTAAAGGGGATCCAATGGAAGTTCTTGTCTAGTTGGGTACGTAGTTTCTTGTGGCTCAGAAGGGACCATGGAGTTCCTGTGTTTTTACTAGGTTGTCATGGCGTGTGCGGTATGTTGGGTGGAGTTGAGATTTGCATATGTGAAGTTATATTTTGGTTCTGTAAGGAAGGTCATAAATTCTTCGGCAGCATGGCAATTTCAGATGACTAGGTAGATGATATCACCAATTATTGCGACTTGATGAGGGTATATATTTCAGAAAGAGCAATGTGTTTGAGTTAAGGGTACTTCATTGGTATCGCAGCGCCCTATTGTTGGATCGACTGTTGATATTCAAGGTTGCTTGGTGACCGGAAGAATTATAAGGGTAATCCCCGTGGAATGAGTGGGTATTGGGATGTGTTATGTATTCGAGCGGCGGAGTTGTGATCAGATATGGTAATCCGTACGTTTATGGATTGCGAGACTGAGAGTTCTCATAAACAGGATATTTTGTGGAAGTAAAATGTGAAGAGGCAAGCTGAGCTAGTCGGATGTTAGTATGTACCATGATCCTGTCATTATGAACTTTTCGGTAAGTTGTCTATCTGTTGTGGGTGATCAAAGTGAATTTAGGGTCACTGGTAGGCTAATATGGGTACGTGTTTTGCACCGGGTCGAAATTGTTGGCTCCAAGTTTCTATTATTGAGAAATGTACCATTCGATTGTGATTGAGTTTATTCATGTTCGGGAGTGATCTATGAGTTACCCTTCGGTGTTGTGAGAGTGGTGATTATTGGTTGTATGCACATATGGTGCGGTTCTAATTGAGTTTTATAGCTATATTTGAGTAAGGTAAGTAATTGGGTGTTGCGGGATTGAGGCGTGTTGGTTATATACCTTTTATTTCTGGTGGCATGGTATCGTCCGGTTTTCCCCGTGGTTATGGCAATGCACTTTGAGTGCTTGAGGTCGAATTTCGAATGGTTACTGATTTTGGGCAAGGTGTCTTGAACTATTTCAAGTGGACCAGCATTGGATGAGGTCGCACAGTGTAGCGGAGTTATGTAGGGGTACGACCTTTTGGTATTGGATCCATATTGATTTTCGCAGTGTGCGTCAGGTGGTTAGTATGATATGGTGACGATAATTGTTAATGACAGGATGGTCCTCTCGTGTGCATCTTTTATATAATTTGATTGCATTGGGAAGTTGTTGTTAAGTGCACAAGTTGCACAGGTTTTGGCTTCGAATTTTATCGATGTGTTGAATGATTAGTGTCATGTTATCAGGGTGGTTGTGATGGAGAGGAGGTCATTGGACCTAGAATGAATATTTTCGGAATTTTCTACAGCACAGTTGGATGGATAAATATCGGGAGTCGGCTTAGAAATCTGCTATAATTCCTGTTTGGGAAGGGGGAGTTTCATGTCTGGTTGATCGGAAGAATGGTTGTTAGTTCTACGTGTTTCTTTCATCATCGGCAGTATATGGAAGTGTTATAGCGAGGCATTTCTTGATAAGAGGTGGTGTACCAGTATTGGGTTGTTCTGAGCAGTTGTTGTGGTTAAAGAGTTATTGCTATGAGTGTTTGAGTCACGCGATGTATTATGTGATTTCATCTGGGGTACGTATATGGCTTGATTCAGCATGTTCAGGCTTGTTCATTTTATAGTTATGGAAATTTTGATCTTATATATCATTTTAGAAGTGGGAATGTGGCCCTAAGGTTTGTGGGCCAGGATTTGGATTTCGAAATTTCAACGGTATGGTGATATTGGACCTATATGGGATAGGGTGACATGGGAGCACCCCGGGGTATGTGAATGGTAAGCTTCGTAACAGTTTGATAGTGTTGGGAAACAACTCTTGGCACGTTCGAGGACTAACGTATGTTTAAGTGGAGGAGGATGTAATGAACTGGCCGGTCATTCCGAAAATTTAGCCCTGTTTCCCCCGTTTCTGCTTCATTTTATGTGGTTCAGCTTCATTTACGTGTGTTGGGTCGGTTGGTTCGGGTTCAGAGCGGTCATGATGAGAATTGAGGCATTTGGTCCCTCAAGGTATCCTAATAGTTGAGAAAGTCAACTGAGAGTTGACTTATTGGTGAACGACCTCAGAATGCAAATTTTATGCCTCGGATAGCTTCGTTAGGTGATTTGGGACTTGGGAGTGTGTTCAGAATATTTTTGTGATGTCCGGTGTAGAATTAGGCTTGAATTGACGAAAGTTAGTTTTTGATGATTTTTGGTCGGCAGTGGAAAATAGGCTATCAGGGTCGGAATGGAATTACGGAAGTTGGATCAGGTTCGTCATGTCATTTTGGATATGTGTGCAAAATTTCAGGTCAATCGGAGGTGTTTTGGTCGGTTTCGGCGTAGTTGGCGAAATTTGGAAGTTTCAAAGTTCATAGGCTTGAATTTGATGTAATTTTGGTGTTTCGAAGGCTCGACTAAGTTTGAATGATGTTATGGGGTGTGTTTTTAGGTTTGGTTGAGGTTCCGGGGGCCTTAGGTGAGTTTCGGGCGGTTAACAGATCGATTTTTGATTTTGGAACTTGGCTGGTTTGCTGGTGTTTCTGCAGCAGAGTTTTACTCTATACGTTCGTGGAAGGGGGCTCGCGTTCGCATAGAGTGTTTGGTGGAAGGTGGTCCAGTTTTTCTATGCGTTCTCGGGCGAAGGGGTGCGAACGCGGAGTGTTAGAGCTAGGTGGCCATCGCGAATGTAGGTGTGTGTGTGCGGTTGCATAGAGCTGTGAGCCTTTTGAGGACCCCAGGCCTTTGACCTATGCGTTCGCGGGTCAGAGGGTGCGTTCGCGAAGGCCTGGGGGTAGCAGTGCTTCGCGTTAGTGGGCTTGAATCCGCGTTCATGTAGAGTTAAATTAGGGGCCTGTTGGATTGTTCTACGCGAACGCGGTCCTAGTTACGCGTTCGCGATGAAGAAAAATGAGCTGGGCAGAAAGTTTTTAAGTTCTAATCGGGGTTTTTTGGCCATAACTCAATATTCCATTAGAAAGCTCGGGAGAAGGAGGATTTGGACGAGATTTTCAGTGGGATTCTTGTGGTAAGTGTTCTTCAATCTTTTTTGGTCTAATTTCATGAATTTGTCTTGATTTTCACCATGCAAATTTGAGGAATTAAGTGGAGAATTTGGGAAAAATGGGAGGAAAGATTTGGAATTTTCTTTTGGTAATTTTAGTGGGCAATTGTTGTCCGATTTTGATGTTCTTCGTATGTACGGACTCTTGGGAGGATAAGGGTTCTTGTGATTTAATTTTTATCGCATTCCGAGATGTGGTCCCGGGGCTCGGGTTTGGCCGAATTTCGAGATTCTTGTATAAATTGATAATTTTCGATTGGGTTGTGTTCCTTGAGTATACATTAATGATGTTGAACTGTTTTTGGCTAGATTCGAAGAAAACGGGAGCCAATTTGAGGGGCAAGAGCATCGCAGATTAGTCTTTTGGCCCGGTAGAGGTAAGTAATGGTTATAAATCTTGTCCTGAGGGTATGGAACCCCGGACTGCATATTTTCTCACTGATTTTAGAAGAGGCACATGTTTGATGACGAGTATGTGGCGCGTACTGATTTTTGGATTGGACTAGGTCCTCTCCTCGGCAACTAATGAGTTGCATATTTACTCAAAATCTTATGTTAAATTATGTTCTAAAGATTTGTGAAATGTTTGGGCTATACGCCGTGTTTGGGGCCTCGTGCCGATCTGTTTAGACCCCTTGGGGGCTTTTTACTGTTGTTTTCCTCGCTATTTGTTGATGATTTCACTCAGCATCATTGTGCATACTGTTTTCGAAACTCAGCATGATTTACACCACTTTGAGATTTAAACTGATATTTTGGCTCGAGTACCCTGTTTTACTAATTCGCTCGAGGGGCCTTTCGAGTGGTTCTGCTGAGTGTGGTCGAGGGCTAAGAGTAATGGTGAGGTGCTGAGTGTGGCCGAGGGCCAAGAGTGATGGTGAGGTGCTCAGTGATATTAGTGCTTGGGCTGAAGGAGCCCCTCCAGAGTATATACACAACCCCTAGTGAGCGCAGCGAGTGCCGAGTGACGAGTGATGGGAGGCCGAGTGACGAGTGATTGGGAGGCATGAGTGATTGTGAGGTGCTGAGTGACTGTGAGGCATGCCCGAGGGGCTGATTTGATACATGTTTCGCCCGAGGGGCTACTTATGATTTTACTACTTTTATTTGCATACTAAATCTTTCTATTTGAAGTTGTTAAACATATGCATTCATTAAAGGATTTTTCTGAAGTTGATTTTAAGGCATGATGATTTCACCTATCTAGGTCATACTGTTGGAAAGAAAGGCGGTGCCTCTTGTGATTTGATGACATTGATTATTATGTGTTTCTTGCTGCTCAGACCTGATTTATTTTCATTACTAATGAGTTGGCGTACTCACATTACTCCCTGCACCTTGTGTGCACATTCAGGTGTTAGGGCAGGGTGAGCTGCCCATCTGTTCCAGAGATTCACGGAGGTTTGCGATGTAGCTGCAGGCGTCCGCAGTCCTGCTCCCTCTCCTATTTACTATTATAGAATTTCTTTTTGTTGAGTTGTATATTTTATGTAGATGCTCATGACCAGTGACTCCGGGTTCTCGGGGGTTGTATTTATTATTCTTTATAGTTTTGACTGTTTTTATAAATGTTTAAAGGAAACTTTTATGGGTAATCAATATAGTAAAGAGGTAAATGGGAGTTTATTATGATTTGAGTGAAGTTTTGGCTGGCCTAGTTCCATGATAAGCGCCATCACGACTGGCTTGGATTTGGGGTCGTGACAGTTTGGTATCAGAGGAAAGTGTTCAAGATATCAAGTCAAATGGCACGACAACACCTTTCGTGCATTTATCCCATTCTCACCAAATATATTAATGTATGACAAATCAATTGGAACGGCAAGACCATCCGTGCATTTATCTCATCCTCACCAAATATTTACATAACAGTACCAACCAGGTAAAAGAAATGCCAATAATAGTAATATTGAATTAGAATATACACAGATGGAGATAACGAACAAGGCAGAGCATATGAACAATGATAACCGACAGTGTGGAAGGCATAGAAGCAATGTTAGCAATTAAGGTAAGAGGACATAAATTTCACTATCTAGCAAACTTAAATGTTTAGACACGAGCACATTAAACAAAGGAAAAGACATAGATGTAAATATAACAAACAAGAAAGAAAATATAATTTTGACCAATAAACAGATAGGAAGCATTGACAACACAATAATAATTAAGGTAAGAAGCAAAGATGTGACAACGACACAAACTCACATAGAAAGCATAGGTGCAACAATGATAACTTGGAATGAAGACATATATATATATATATATATATATATATATATATGTGTGTGTGTGTTTGTGTGTGTGTGTGTGTAATGGTACGACATCACCCTTTGTGTTTTACTCTCTTCCTCACGTGATAATGTGTATGCAATAGCACGACATCATCCTTCGTGCTTTACAATCTTTCTCACATGAAAATGTAAAACAATGGCACAACATTATCCTTCTTGCATAATAATGTATATAAAATGGCACGACATTACCCTTTGTTCTTTACACTCTTCCTCACATGATAATGCATATGCAATGGCACAACATCATTCTTCATGCTTTACACTCTTCCTCACATAATAATGTATATGTAATGACACCGCATCACCCTTCGTACTTTACACTCTTTCTCACCAAGCACATGTATAACAATGACAAGCAAGGTAAGAAGCACAAATAACACCAGGAAGAGTGGTTTAACAAATACACCACGTGAACATCACTCATAGCTCTCGAGCCAATAACAGTTCAATAAACCTCAAAAACCTTATTGTTCAAGTATCTCGATAAAATTAAAACATGCTTTTCAACATAAGTATGGAATCCAAGTATCTCAGAACTATGGTTATAGACATGTAAATGTGATTAGGTATAGTGATGATCGAATTTAGCATATCAACGGTTTCACAAGAGGCCATCAAATTTAATCTACTTATGACAAGCTAAATCATGGATACCAGTGTTGAAATTCATATTCATATTCATATTCATATTATTATAGAAGCCAAGTAAAATATGAGGCAAGAAAATCACAACATAGTCCTACAAGGTACAAGGAATCATATAATCTATCCCGAGCATGGATACCCTGACATATGCATATACGCTCGTCACCTCGTATATACATTACCCCCGTATGTAGAAAACAATATCATTTTATTTAAAAAATTTCGCCAACAAATCTAGGAAAGATACTTACCTCTTCTAAAAATATGTCGGCAATCAACCACAACTTTCCCTTTATAACATGCCTCCAAACCAATCAAATCAAGCCAAAAATCATTCAAACAATTCAAAACAAGCTTTAGAAATTACCCACGAATGAAAAAGGTTCAATCTTTAGCTAAATTGAAAAAGTCAATAAAGCTACCCCCAGGCTTGCTTGGTCAAAACTCGAGATTTGGTCCAAAACCCGATTACCCATTCATCCCGAGCTTGGTTATATGATTTGTTTTGAAATCCAACCTCAACTTGAGATCTAAATCTCAATTTTACAAAATTCCTATATTTTACTCAAAATCTCTAATTTCTACCATGAAATTCTCAGATTTGATGTTAAAAACTCATGAAAGTAATTTAAAACTAGTTAAAGATACTTACCAATGAATTTGGAAGAAAGTTCTTCAAAAAATCGCGTCTAGAGTGTTTAGGGTTGAAAAGTTATGTAAAATGAGCTAAGTCCCAAATTTTCCCTCTTTTATCTAACTGCAGATATCACAATTGCGAAGCCCTCATTTACGAAACACTAATCCCAAAAGAGACCCGTGCAACAGGCCCCAAGAAATTGCAATTGCGACAAAACTTCCACATTTGCGATTGCCCCTCATGCGCATTTGCGATCAAAGCTTTGTATTTGCGAAGTTGGTCAGCCTTCCCAAGTGTGGCAACCGCGAAAGGTATATCGCATTTGTGGAGCTCCCACAGTCATCATTTGAAATCAAAACATCGCATTTGCGAAGTGCCCATTCCTCAGCTCCCTTTACAGTTACGACCAATATTCTCGCATTTATGAGATATGCAAGTTGACACCAGCAACATCTATGCATCAGTTGTTCCAACCTTATCCGCAATGCACCCGAAACTTAGTCGAGCCCCTCGAGCTCTAAACCAAACATGCACATAAGTTTAATAACATCCTATAAATTTGATCGTTAACTCAAACCATCAAATTAACCCCAAATAACAAGGATCATTATCAAAACTCAAGAATTTTAACTTTAAAACTCATTTTTATAATTTTTGACATAGCACGCCGAAATACGCTCGGGTCACTCCAGACCCCAACCAAATGTCCCTACAAGTCCAAAAACATCATACAAACCTATCAGAATCGTTAAAATACCGATATGAGGTCATTTACTAAAAATGTTGATGGTGGACAACTTTAACCTCTTTTAAGTCAAAATTTTCATTTTCTTCAAAATTTTAGGTAAAAAGTTTCTGAAAAATAATACGGATCACGAACATAAATCAATAAACATCAAGTGAAGCTATCGGAGATCTCAGAACACTGAGTTAAATCTAGGACTCAAAACGACGTGTCAGGTCATTACAATTTATTGAAGCAATTTTCTCTTAAAACGATGGGATAAAAGACTCTCACTCAAATTTATGATTTTAACTTGAATATATCAATGGGTTTTTCCTAGAGTCAAGGATTCAAAAGAGTAAAAAATAAACTTTGAGCCAAAACGTAAGAAATTGAATTTTAAGATATCGAACACCTATTTGGACTCAAATTTTGAAATTAAACATCTTTAGACTCGTGAGGTTATAAGTCAACAGAATTTGACTTTTATTTTTGGATTTTACCATGTAGACCTCGATTGTCTTTTGAGATTTTGTTAAAGATCGAAGTCTTATCATTTGAAATTGATTTTTATAGATTTATTTGACTTCTTCAACATTTTTGGGTTAGATTAGGCTTGTTTGATGGATTTGGAGCTAGAAAAGGCAGATTTTGAAGAATAAAGCTAGCTAGAGATAAGGTAAGTATCTTGTTTAACCTCGACTTGAGGTAATGTCTTCTAAACTAGAATTAGATGTTACATGCTATATATTTGAGGATAACATATATGCGAGGTGACGAGTATTTATGCGGCATTGTTGTTATACCATGCTTGGGATATATTTTAGACTTATATATGCCTTGATTGATACATGCTTTACTCATAATAAATTTTAAATTATTTGTGTGACTATTTGACTTTCTTATTCATGTAAGAGATCATGTCGAGGGTATATTGTTGTTTTATTTGAACATGATGATAAATTTGTCTAATGGATTATATGCTGAAGTTGTAGTTATGAGTTACACACATGATAATATCTGTTGTACATATGCATTTTCCATTGTATCGTTATTTGTCTGTCCATATGTACTCATATGCATACATTCTTGCACATGATTCTCTTATATTGTAACGGCCCGACCGGTCGTTCCGAGAGTTTAGCCCCGTTTCCCCTGTTTCTGCTTCATTTTTATGTGGTTCAGCTTGATTTATGTGTGTTGGGTCGGTTGGTTCGGGTTCAGAGTGGTCATGGTGAGCATTGAGGCAATTAGTCTCTCAAGGTAGCCTAATAGTTGAGGAAGTCAACTGAGAGTTGACTTATTTGTAAAAGACCTCGGAATGCGGATTTTATGGCTCGGATAGCTTCATTAGGTGGTTTGGGACTCAGGAGTGTGTTCAGAATATTTTTGTGATGTACGGTGTAGAATTAGGCTAGAATTGGCGGAAGTTAGTTTTTGATGATTTCCGATCGGCAGTGGAAAATAGGAGATCGAGGTCGGGATGGAATTTCGAAAGTTGGAACAAGTTCATAATGTCATTTTGGATATGTCTGCAAAATTTCAGATTAATCGGATGTGATTTGGTTGGTTTCGGCGTAGTTGGCGAATTTTAGGAGTTTCAAAGTTCTTAGGCTTGAATTTGATGAAAATTTGGTGTTTTCGTGTTGTTTTTGGTGTTCCGAAGGCTCGACTAAGTTTGAATGATGTTATGGGATATGTTGATATGTTTGGTTAGGGCCCCAAGGAGCTCGGGTTTGATTCTGATGGTTGATGGGGAGTTGGAGTGATTTTTGGAAAATCTGTGTGGTGGTTTACTGGTGTTTTCGCACCTGCGGAAGGGGAGTCGCAGGTGAGATTGCGCAGATGCGGAAGGCGAAGTCGCAGGTGTGATGTCTGGCTGTGTAGGAGAGGTCCGCAGGTGCGAGGTGTTTGTCGCACCTGCGATGTCGCTGGTGCATAAAGGTGGTCGCAGGCGCGAGATTTTGGCTGTTAAGTTGGTTATCGCAGGTGCGCACCCTAGGACCGCAGGTGAGGGTCCGCAGGTGCGACCGGTTGTCCGCAGGTGCGGAAATGACTGTGCAAATTAGTATAAAAGGACCCCCTCCGTGAAATTTATTAGTTTTTCATCAAATTGCATGCGAGAGGAGTCCATTGAAGGGGGTTTTGAGAGAGGATTTCCAGGTTCTTCAGCAAAGGTGAGTTCTTTGATTTTTTAATCCCGTTCTTATGATACTTTGTTAAGATTAGGCTTCAAAATTTAAGGATTTGAGTAGGAAAAAGTTGGAAAATGGGAGGAAAGAATTGGGATTTCTTTTGAGGTTTTGGAATGGCAATTGTGGTCCGATTTTAGTGTTCTTGGTATGTATAGAATCGTGGGAGCACGAGGTTTCTAATGATGTAAAAATTATTGAATTCCGAGATATGGGCCCAGGCTCGGGTTTGACCGAATTTCGAGATTTTTGACTAAATTGATAGTTTTCGATTGGGTTGTGTTCCTTGAGTATATATTGATAATGTTAACTGGTTTTGGCTAGATTCAGAGCAATCGGATGCCAATTTGAGGGGCAAGAGCATCGCGGATTAGTGTTTTGGCCCGGTAGAGGTAAGTAATGGTTATAAATTTTGTCCTAAAGGTATGGAACCCCGGACTGCATTATTTTCTCACTGAATTTGGAAAGGCGCACATGTCAGATGACGAGTGTGTGGCGCGTAGTGATTTTTGGATTGGACTAAGTCCTCTCCGCGGAAACTAATGCGTTGAATATTTACTCAAAATCTTATGTTAAATTATGTTCTAAAGATTTGTGAAATATTTGTGCTATAAGCCGTGTTTGGGGCCTCATGCCGATCTGTTTAGACCCTTTGTGGGCATTTTACTATTGTTTTCCTCACTACATTTTGATGATTTTTACCCAGCATCATTGTGCATACTGTTTATTTGAAACTCAGCATGATTTACACTACATGAGCATTAAAATGATGTTTTCGGGTCGAGTACCCCATTCTATTACTTCGCCCGAGGGGCTTTTCGAGTTGTTCCACAGAGTGTGGCCGAGGGCCAAGAGTGATGGTGAGGTGATGAGTGATATTAGCGCTTGGTCTGAAGGAGCCACTCCGGAGTCTGTACACACCCCCAGTGAGCGCACCGGGTGCGAGTGATTGAGTGATTAGGAGGCATGAGTTGCTGTGAGGTGGTGAATGATTGTGAGGTGCTAAGGGATTGTGAGGCATGCCCGCGGGGCTGATTATGAAACATGTTTTTCCCGAGGGTCTACTTATGATTTTACTACATTCATTTGCATACCAAATCCTTGTTTAAAGTTGTTAAAAATGTGCATTGTTTTAAGGACTTTTGTGAAGTTGATTTCTAAGGCATGACGATTTCGTTATACTATTGGAAAGTAAGGGTGTATATATTGTGACTTGATGACATTGATTTTTATGTGATTCCTTGCTACTTAGACTTGATTTATTTCCATTACTACTGAATTGGCGTACTCACATTACTCCCTGCACCTTGTGTGCAGATTGAGGTGTTAGGGCAGGGTGAACTGTATATATGGTCCAGAGGTCCTCGGAGGTTGACAAGGTGGTTGTATGCGTCCGCAGTCCTGCTCCCTCTCTTGTTTAATATTACAGAATTTATTTTTGTTGAGTTGTATATTTATGTAGATGCTCATGACCAGTGACATCGGGTTCTCGGGGGTGGTATTTAAGTGTTCAGTATAGATTTATCTGTTTTATAAATGTTTAAAGGAAGCTTATTATGATTCGAGTTGGGTTTTGGCTGGCCTAATTCCAGGATAGGCGCCATCACGACTGGCCTGGATTTTGGGTCGTGACAGTTTGGTATTAGAGCACTAGGTTACATAGGACTCGCCGGTCATGAGCAGGTTTATAGAGTCTTGCGTATCGGTACGGAGACGTCTGTACTTATCTTCGAGAGGCTGCGGAACCCTTAGGAAAATCTCACACTTTTAAAATTCTTGCCGTGCGAATCCATTGTATTCAGCCAAGAGCGTAACTCTTGAATTCCTTCCATGTATTCAAGCGCGTACGAGAGCGCCTGGTATCAGCGGTGCATCGATGGTTTGTGGATTCCATGGGTGAGATGTGATTTTGGCATGTTGGTAATGGGCCGGTCAGGAGGACTTGAGGCCGGATTCATTCTGTGGCTTGATTGCTGATATTTTCGTTGTGTGGGCACCTGTAATTGGGGACTTGTATGTCCGTTTGTTTTCTTATTGATGAGAATTGGTGACTAGATGCCTATGTGGTAGGTGTGAATTGATGGTTAGATGTGTTCAGACTGTGAAATGTATCGAAAGGGTTAGCTAGAAATGTGGTAAGATTTATTGAGTGTTTGATTTCTGTCTAATTTGGTATATGGCCTGAGTTGTGAGTATGTTGGGAGACTTCTCATGTTGTGTAGTTGTGGAGTGAAGCGGATTCTCCGTTGGGTTATGAGTTCCTGGCAATGTCTTCTGAGTTGATCATTTGCCCCAGTAACGTTCATGTATTGGATTGACAGTGTGTTCAAGCTGTATTAGCGCTCCTTGTTATCGTATTCATTGATGGCGTCCTGGCATATTCGCGTAGCCGGGAGTAGCATACTCAGTATCCGAGGATGGCATTATAAGGATTTAGGGAGGAAAGGCTCTATACCAACTCTCCGAGAATGAAGTTTGGCTCAGTTTAGTAGCATTATTGGGACATGTGGTGTCCAGTGAGGGTATCCATGTGGTCAGTCATGTGTGGGTAGAGCTTCCAAAAGCTCGAGATTTCTGTGAGCACCGCTCTAGTGTTAGTTCTGCCATCAGCTTAAGGTTTTTACCGCGCATTTTGATGCCTCGAAGGTAGGCGTTGGTTGTGTTCAGATGCAGGAAGGTGTAGTGATTGCGTGATAGTTCTGGTCTTCAGAAGTGTATGGAAAGATAGCAATTGAGGCTAATCAGGCAGGGGTATCTCCCGCGAGTTGTCCTAGGGTGTGTGGTCCCTATGTAGTTCTTTAATAAGTTCTCTTCTACCAGTAAAAGATATTATGTTGTAATTGGAGTTTAGATCGCCGTGGGAGTTGGCGTGGCTATTGCAATGGTGGATGCAAGATTTGGCAATTGATTTGAGTGTTAGATGGTTTGGGTCATTTAAGCTTATGGAGGATTTAGTTGAATCCCACCACAGCATGGTGGCAGTGATAATGTGTGGGCATAGTCTTGTTGTCTTGATCCTTGGCTTTAAGCCAAATGGGGGAGTTCGTTATGATAAGTTGATTTCATGATTATGTGTGGTATTGGTTTCAGTTCGAGGTATATTGGTAAATCAGTCATGACATGCAGGCATGGGGTCTGGAAATTTCACGAGTAAGGGAAATTTCTTCGATATAGGTTGTAATGTACTCTGTTGGGTATTTGGGTTCTATTGAATGATTTAGTGGAAATTGTAAAAGGTGTAGTGTGTGCAGCGTATGAATTTGCATGTGTTTTCAAGTGAGTGGATTACTTTCCCAGTATGTTAGTGTGCAAACGGGTCAGGTTGATTCTGTCTAATTGGTCAGCGTGATTGAGATTTATGTTGGAGGATGTCAAGACTTGTGGTATTCTACATCATCAAGGATTATACATATCAGTATCAGGAAGGTGAAGGTAATGGCTTTAGATTCACAAGAAGTCCCTTCAGGGTAAGTAATTTGAATGTGGTACTTTTGGGGATAATTGGGAGAGAGTATTCGGCGGCTTATGAGCCTTAGACGGTATGGTTATATGCTTGGGTCGCGTGTGGTGAGTCTGGGTTGCACTTTTGTGGTATTACGGCAGGAAGAAGTATCAATTTGAAGGTAAGTCAGAAGAAACTTGGGTAAATGGGGCGACCTGGTGGTAGGTCAGATCGGCATGGTAAGGGATACGATTAGTTCTTTAGGTGTTTGTTAGGTGACGGGTTTTTCGGATGTTTCCTAGCAATACTCTTGGATTTTTGGTGGTTTGCGTAGTTTGGTTGAGTTAGAAGAGTTCAATCCTGATGGTTTGGTGTTGTGCAAATGGGATTTCGGATAGTTCCTGATGGTTTCTACCGCGGTTAAGGATGCATATTTTCTTGTGGCGTGTAGGGAGTTGTTTCTAAATGTGATCAAATGGAAATTCTTGTCTAGTTGGGTGCATAGTTTCTTGTAGCTCAGAAGGGACCATGGAGTCCCCGTATTTTTCCTAGGTTGGAATGGCGTGTGCGGTATGTTGGGTGGAGTTGAGATTTGCATATGTGAGGTCATAGTTCGGTTCTGGAAGGAAGGTCATGAACTCTTAAGCAGCATGGGCAGTTTAAGATGACTAGGTAGGTGATATCACTAATGGGTGCGACTTGATGAGGGTATATATTTCAGAAAGAGCAATGTGTTTGAATTAAGGGTACTTCATTGGTATCGCGGCGCCCTATTTTTGGATTGACTGTTGATATTCAAGGTTGCTTGGTAAACTAAAGGATGATAGGAGTATCCCTCGTGGAATGTGTGAGTATTTGGGATGTGTTATGTATTCGAGCGGTGGAGTTGTGATCATATATGGTAATCCATACGTTTCATGGATTGCGAGACTGAGAGTTCTCATAAACAGGATATTTTGTGGAAGTAAATTGTGAAAAGGCGAGCTGAGCTAGTCGGATGTTAGTATGTACCATGATTTTGTCTTTATGAACCTTTCGGTAAGTTGTCTATCTGTTGTGGGTGATCAGAGTTAATTTAGGATCACTGGTAGGCTAATATGGGTGCGTGTTCTGCACCGGGTCGAAATTGTTGGCTTTGAGTTTCTAATATTGAGAAATGCACCATTCGATTGTGATTGAGTTGTTCATGTTCTGGAGTGATCTATGAGTTACCCCTTCGGTGTTGCGAGGAGCGGTGATTATTGGTTATATGCACATATGGTGCAGTTCTAATTGGGCTTTATAGCTAGATTTGAGTAAGGTAAGTAATTGGGCGTTGCGGGATTGAGGCGTGTTGGTTATATACCTTCTGTTTTGGGTGGCATGGTATCGTCCGATTTTCCCCTGTGGTTATGGAAATGCACTTTGAGTACTTCATGTCGAATTTCAAGTGGTTATTGATTTTTGGGCAAGGTGTCTTGAATTATTCCAAGTGGACCAGCGGTTGGATGAGATCGTAGTGTAGCGGAGTTATGTAGGGGTATGACCTTTGGTATTGGATTCATGTGTTTCTGATTATTACGGTGTGTGGCAGGCTGTTAATATGATATGGTGATGGTAATTGTTAATGGCAGGATAATCCTCTCGTGTGGATCTTTTATATAATTTGATTACATTGGGAAGTTGATGTTAAGTGACCAAGTTGCACACGTTTTGGCTGTCATGTCTTCAGGGTGGTTGTGATGGATGAGAGGAGGTCATCGGACCTAGAATGAATATTTTCAGAATTTTCTACAGCATAGTTGGAAGGATAAATATCGGGAGTCGGCTTCGAAAATCTGCTATAATTCCTGTTGGGAAGGGATAGTTTCATGTATGGCTGATCGGACGAATGGTTGTTAGTTCTACGTACTTCTTTCATCATCGGCAGTGTATGGAAGTGTTAGAGCGAGGCATTTCTTGATAAGAGGTGGTGTACCGGTATTGGGTTGTTCTGAGCAGTTATTGCAGTTAAAGAGTTATTGCTATGAGTGTTTGAGTCATGCGGTGTATTATGTGATTTCATCTGGGGTACATATAAGCCTTTGATTCAGCATGTTCAAGCTTGTTCAGTTTATAATTATGGAAATTTTGATCTTATATATATCATTTCAAAAGTGGGAATTTGGTTCTAAGGTTATGGGCCAGTATTTGGATTTTGAAATTTTAGCGGTACTGTGCATTTGAGCCTATATGGGATAGGTTGACGTGGGATCACCCCCGGGTATGTGCATGGTAAGATGCGTAACAGTTTGATAATGTTGGGGCAACAACTCTTGGCACGTTCGAGGACGAACGTATGTTTAAGTGGGGGAGGATGTAACGGCCCGACCAGTCGTTCCGAGAGTTTAGCCCCGTTTCCCTCATTTCTGCTTCATTTTTATATGTTTCAGCTTCATTTATGTGTGTTGGCTCGGTTGGTTCGGGTTCAGAGTGTTCATGGTGAGCATTGAGGCAATTAGTCTCTCAAGGTAGCCTAATAGTTGAGGAAGTCAACTGAGAGTTGACTTATTAGTGAACGACCTCGGAATGCGGATTTTATGGCTCAGATAGCTTCGTTAGGTGATTTTGTATGTAGGAGTGTGTTCAGAATATTTTTGTGATGTCCGGTGTAGAATTAGGCTTGAGTTGGCGGAAGTTAGTTTTTGGCGATTTTTGGTCGGCAGTGGAAAATAAGGGATCGAGGTCGGGATGGAATTCCGGAAGTTGGAATAGGTTTGTAATGTCATTTCGGGTATGTCTGCAAAATTTCAGATTAATCGGAGGTGATTTGGTTGGTTTCGGCGTAGTTGGCAAATTTTAGGAGTTTCAAAGTTCTTAGGCTTGAATTTGATGAAAATTTGGTGTTTTCGTGTTGTTTTTGGTGTTCCGAAGGCTCGACTAAGTTTGAATGATGTTATGGGATATGTTGATATGTTTGGTTAGGGCCCCGAGGGGCTCGGGATTGATTCTGATGGTTGACGGGGAGTTGGAGTGATTTTTGGAAAATCTGTGTGGTGGTTTACTAGTGTTTTCGCACCTGGTGAAGGGGAGTCGCATGTGCGATTGCGCAGATGCGGAAGACGAAGTCGTAGGTGTGAAGTCTGGCTGTGTAGGAGAGGTCCGCAAGTGCGAGGAGTTTGTCGCACCTGCGATGTCGCTGGTGCGTAAAGGTGGTCGCAGGCGCGAGATTTTGGCTGTTAAGTTGGTTATCGCAGGTGCTCACCCTGGGACCGTAGGTGCGGGTCCGCAGGTGCGACCAGTTGTTCGCAGGTGCGGAAATGACTATGCAGAACAGTATAAAAGGACCCCCCTTCGCGAAATTTATTAGTTTTTAATCAAATTGCGTGCGGGAGGAGTCCGTTGAAGGGGGTTTTGAGAGGGGATTTCCAGGTTCTTCTGCAAAGGTGAGTTCTTTGATTTGTTCATCCCGTTCCTATGCTACTTTGTTAAGATTAGGATTCAAAATTTAAGGATTTGAGTAGGAAAAAGTTGGAAAATGGGAGGAAAGAATTGGGATTTCTTTTGAGGTTTTGGAATGACAATTGTGGTCTGATTTTAGTGTTTTTGGTATGTATAGAATCGTGTGAGGACGAGGTTTCTAATAATGTAAAACTTACTGAATTCTGAGAATTGGGCCCAGGGCTCGGGTTTGGCTGAATTTCGAGATTTTTGACTAAATTGATAGTTTTTGATTGGGTTGTGTTCCTTGAGTATATATTGATAATGTTAACTGGTTTTGGCTAGATTCAGAGCATTCGGGAGCCAATTTGAGGGGCAAGAGCAGCACAGATTAGTGTTTTGGATCGGTAGAGGTAAGTAATGGTTATAAATTTTGTCCTGAGGGTATGGAACCCTTGACTGCATTATTTTCTCACTTAATTTGGAAAGGCGCACATGTCGGATGACGAGTGTGTGGCGCGTATTGATTTTTGGATTGGACTAGGTCCTCTCCGCGGCGACTAATGCGTTGCATATTTACTCAATATCTTATGTTAAATTATGTTCTAAAGATTTCTGAAATATTTGGGCTATAAGTCGTGTTTGGGGCCTCATGCCGATCTGTTTAGACCCATTGAGGGCGTTTTACTGCTGGTTTTCTCACTACCTGTTGATGATTTTTACTCAGCATTATTGTGCATACTGTTTTATTTGNGTGATATTAGCGCTTGGGCTGAAGGATCCCCTCCGGAGTCTGTACACACCCCCAGTGAGCGCACCGAGTGCGAGTGATTGAGTGATTGGGAGGCATGAGTGGCTGTGAGGTGCTGAGGGATTGTGAGGCATGCCCGAGGGGCTGATTATAAAACATGTTTTGCCCGAAGCGCTACGTTTGATTTTACTACATTCTTTTGCATATCAAATCCTTGTTTTAAAGTTGTTAAAAATGTGCATTGTTTTAAGGACTTTTGTGAAGTTGATTTCGAAGGCATGACTATTTCGTATATCTATGTATACTATTGGAAAGTAAGGCTGTGTATATTGTGACTTGATGATATTGATTTTTATGTGATTCCTTGCTACTTAGACTTGATTTATTTCCTTTACTACTGAGTTGGCGTACTCACATTACTCCCTGCACGTTGTGTGTAGATTCAGGTGTTAGGGCAGGGTGAGCTGTATATATGTTCCAGAGGTCCTCGGAGGTTAACAAGGTGGCTGCATGCGTCCGCAGTCCTGCTCCCTCTCTTGTTTAATATTACAGAATTTATTTTTGTTGAGTTCTATATTTATGTAGATGCTCATGACCAGTGACTCCGGGTTCTCGGGGGTGGTATTTAAATGTTCAGTATAGATTTATCTGTTTTATAAATGTTTAAAGGAAGCTTATCATGATTCGAGTTTGGTTTTGGCTGGCCTAGTTCCAGGATAGGCGCATCACGATTGGCCTGAATTTGGGGTCGTGACATATATGGATCGAAATTATGGCATGTGATTTGTCTGTGCAGTTGACATGATCATGGTACGTGAGTTGTCCTTGCAGTTGAGATGATTTTGATACGTAAGTTGTTTGTGCAATTGATATTATTATGGAAGGATGAGTCTTCATGTGGAACTTGGATATGATTAGTCCCTTTGGAGTCAGGTGATCACCACGTTATGATCACCACGTTACCTTGGGCCTTGTAAGCGCATATGATACACGTATCGTGTTGGAGCACATGGTATGTGTTGGATATGTTGGAGCACATGGGATATGATGGTTATTAATTTTGCTTGAGCCTTAAGCATGCATTGAAATTCTTGATTCATGTAGAAATATTCATGTATATCATTGACATATGTGTATTCATGTATCTTATATATGCACGGGACTTGTTAGTGAATTGTTGGACACTTGGAGGGTGTCAAATTGAATTACATGTTGATTTTTCATCATGCATAGGCATTTTAGACTCATGTAAGTTAGCATTCATATAAGTGCTATTTGAAAATTAATGTTAAATTGAGTCTTTATCATGCATAAACACTCTACATTTCGGTAAGAGTATTCAAGTTAAAGCTACTTTGGGCAAAACTCACTCTATATTTAGGTAAGAGTGTTAAAGTTAAAGCTAATTTGTGCAAAACTCCTTTATATGTGAATTTGGTGCATTTGTATATGCTTTGATCTAATTATTTAGAAAAGCAAGCTTGTAACCATCTTCTTTTATTGTGCACCTTATTATTGTTATATGTTGTTCCATGGTTGTTTCTTGGTTATTTCTCTATTCTTGTATATACTTATGAGCTGTACATGTTATTTAAAATGAGTATATTTTGACTAAACCTTGCTATTAATTTACTGAGGTTAATCTTGATACTTACTGAGTACATAGGGTCGGTTGCACTCATATTATACTTTTGTACCTTCCATGCTGATTTTGGAGCTAACCGACTGCAAAGTTCGAGGATAAGCATGGAAGACTTTAGCATTCCAGTCATTAGCCACCATATTATCACACCTCAATATCGAGAGATGAGACCGGCACACGACACCCCAACGACCATGCAAACCAACGTCCATACTTACACCATTCAACATGAAATCTAGGACAACAAGGCCTCTCAATATAACACCAAAAAGTAAAATTTCTCACAACTGATTATGGAAGAAACTTCCAACATTATATATATATATATATATATATATATATATATATATATATATATATATATATATATACACACATACACACACACACACACCTAATTGTTCCCAATGGAGTCATAACCAATATTCATATACATGCTAGACAATAGTCTACATGCCTTTAAGTGTACCATAACGGGACAAGGCCCCACCATATCCAAAACAACAAAAACATATGCTTCGGTACCTATCGACTTCTGTACAACTACTCCGGAGAACTAGAGTGTGACAACCAACTATTGAAATATACACCCTACTGGGTAGAGACGTCATTGGGTCAATCTACAACTGTGGGCATGGATACAGTGCCCAAAAGAAATGGGCGTCAAAATGAAAGATGTATTGAGTATGTAAATATATAAAATATATTTTGGATGGATCCCATGTGATATTGTTTATTGACATGTATACTTGACATGTAGGCATAAAGATGTACTTTCCTCATGCTAACTGATAATTTACCTATTTATCTGTGTTGGGCTTAAACTGTTTTACTTGAAAGCATGCCTAAATTTCTAAAATGTGAGCAAGCTGAACTTGATATCGTTGAGCTACTGTTTATATGGTTTGTCCTTTATATTCTGAATTGTTATCGGTTATTAGTTTTATCATTGCACTATTGTCCTGAGCTCGTCACTACTTTTAGCACAAGTTTAGTGTTGTTACTTATTGAGTACATGCGGTCGGTTGTACTTATACTACACTTTGCACTTTGTGTGCAGATCCAGGTACATCCGGTCGAGGTGATTTTCAGACTTGAGTTGTTGCTAGCTTCTGGGAGACTACGAGGTAGCTGCCATATCGTACGCAGTCCTTGGAGTTTCATTGTGTTATCTCTATTTTTACTGTTCTTTTGTTCAAATATTTGTATTAGAGGATTTTTCTTGTAACTTGTTATTCAGTAGTGCTCATGTACTCGTTGCCACCAAATTTTGGGGTTGGTTGTAGTAGCATTATGGGTTTATTCTCAGATACTTTATGACATTTTTTCCGCTATTAAGTTATTAGACCATGTTTATTCGATTTTTTTGTTATTATGTGATTGTTGGATTACCTAGAAGATTTGGGTTAGGTACCATCACGACTTTTGAATTTTAGATCGTGACAACATAACTTTGACTTAAGAAAATTAGGACTTGATTAGTTTAATTGCTACTTGATTTATGTGTGGGAATGGTGTACATGCAAGGTGACAGTTTATATGCGTGGTTGTGGGATAAACATGTGGGTTGGGATATTTATTTATTGGTTTCAATTATTCTTGCCTTATTTAGTCCATGTTATTAATTGTTAAATGCTTTAATTTTTAATTGCAATTACTTTTTGAATTCATGTCTTTACTCGTTACATGTCTTCACTGTTAATTGATTCTTTCTATTCGTGTCTTTATTTATTAACGGTCATTACTTGCTATTTGATTTTGTGATCTATCATATAACTGTTTTATCCGCTTTGTTACTTTCTTTGCTTAGTTTCTTTATTGCACTTTATTTTATGATATGCCGTAGTTGGTTGTAGTTTGTTTGTTTAGTTCATATTGTTTGAGATCGGGTTGCACGCTGAAAGAGTAATTATTGTAATTGTTAGGATCGTGGTTGCATGCCACAACAATATTGAAATGATATGATAAAAAGAGATAAGGACGGAATATGATATGAACAAATGATGATATAGTGGGATCGGCTTACACGCCGCAACGATATTTCTTTATACGTGTATGTGGATCGGGTTGTGCACCGCAACAGAGAAGAATTGATATTTATATTTACTATGGAGCAGGTTAAATGTCGCAACAAAGAAGACTTATTTTATTGTGTTTGTAACTGTACTGTGTTGTTTTGAGAATAAAATGAGCAAAATCGTTATTCTGGGCCCTCTCGTAGTTGACCTACGGGTCTGGTTACTTGAGTCTATTGTTTATATTCTATTCCTATTTCTATTATTATTGTTTCGTACAGGTTTTTAGTAAGTGTCTTGTCATAGTCTCGTCACTACTTCGTCGAGGTTAGGCTCGGCACTTACAGAGTACATGGGATCGGTTGTACTAATGCTACACTTATACACTTCTTCTGCAGATACCGATATTGCTCCTAGCGGCGCGTAGTGAGATTGCTCGAATTTAGCTGCTTTTGGAGACTTGACGTATAGCTGCACTGGCGTCCGCAGTCCTATGGTCCCCTTCTTTATCCAGTTTTACTGCTTATTTGGTTTTCATACAGTTGTATTTTATTTAAGACCGTATTTTTAGTATTCTAGTTGCTCATGTACTTGTGACTCCGGATTACTGGGAGTAGTTTAGCATCTAGTTATTTATATTAATAATGTGTTCATTTGTGAATTTGTTAATCGTTAATTATCATCACCCCGTAATAATTGTTAAAACTAGTTATCTAATTTAATACGTCGGCTTGCCTAGCAAGTAGATGTTAGGCGCTGATGTTTGGCTTAAAGTATGCATATTTTATGTATATTGCCTCATATTTTGCTCATGTCTCGACAATTTGAGATGTTTAATATGATTATTTGTGCTAAATTTTGGTATTTCTATGTGTAGGGATCATTCGGATGCCATTTGGGATGAAAGGGCGCGAATTGGAGCGAAATCGGCACAAAAAGGAAAAAAGTAAAATTTGAGGGCCACAACCAGCGTAAGGCGCTGGCTGTGGCACAATTTACAGCAGCTAAAATATTTGAGCATCAGGGCCAGCGCCCCACGCTGCCCTGGACGCTCAAGACGCGAAAGTTGTCTTTTTCGACTAGGACTCGGTCATTTCGACCCCTAGACGCCCCAAACTCATATAAAAGCCAACCTAAACTTATTTTGAGAAGGGAGGACGTTTTTGAGAGAAAACACAAGCACAGAGCCGCCGTGGAGGCCATAATTCATCTTTTCTTCCACCAAGCTTAGTAATTCTTATTTTTCTTTGTATGATTTGTTATTTTACTACCATGTCTATGCGGAGCTAAACTTCACTTTCTAGGGTTGTGGTTCTTTTATGACTATTGTTATTCGGATATTGATTGTTCTTTCTTGATTTATAATATTGGTTTATTTATTCAATATTTCTCTTAATTATTTCATTGCTTGATCTCCAATTTAATTCTATCTATGAATCTAGAATTGTATTAAAAAGTGAGAACTCTAGATTGCATATAGGATTGAGTAAAGTAAGTTCTTGAACCTGGGCATCGGGGACCAGATTCGCAGTTAGGATAGACATATACCTAATTGTGTTGCTTGGTTAATTTACAGGAATTATAAATGCATTCTTGCTAGTTCTAATTCCATATACATATAGGTGTTAGGTTATCTTGAATAGGAGAGTAAGAACTCGAAAGATTCTTATTAGCAATATTAACCCTGTCAACCAATAAGCTAGATAAATTAATTGGAAATTCAATTGAAGAATACAATATGATTTTTAGATAGCCCATAACCCTAGATCGTTTCATCGCATTGATAACATAAAAGTCTGTTATCCTTTTGTTCAGAGTTCACTATTTATTTTTCTTTATTTTACTTAGTTTAGAATCGAATACTTCTAGGTTTAATTCTTGTTTAGATAGTTAGGATAATCTAATTTAGTTAATAGTTAATCAGAAGTCCTCGTGGGTTCGACATCCGAACTTTAGTAACTTTATTACTTGACGACCGTGTATACTTGCGTGTGCGTTTGGTCGCAACAAGTTTTTGGCGCCGTTGCTGGGGACTTAGAAATTAACTATTTTTCTATATTAGACTTTTACTTTTATCTTTACAAGTTTTTTTCCTTCTCTTTTTGTAAATATTTTATTTTTATAACTATTTGATTTTTCTCTTAGTGTGTTTCTAGTTCTTTCAGCATGACATCTGGGGATGAAATATACGGAGGTAAGGTTATTGATAAAGACACTTGGTTAACGGAAGAATTTTATGGCCCGTCTTTTTGGGCTTGTCATGACCTGAACTCTGGGAAGTCTGAATTTGAATATGGGAGTAAGGTTTGGTATTGGGAAGAATATTAACGATTAAGGGAATACGAGGAACGACGTTATCTTCTAATGAATGACTGGTCTAAGGAGAGAGTTGAACTTGCACAAGAAATTGACAGGTTTGGCTTTGTTGTGCGTAACTTAGATGCAGATTTGAGTGCAAAGGTTGATGCGTGTAACGCCCAACAATTTTATGATGAGTTATGTGAAGCTGAAAAAAATCTTGTAGACCAAATTGAGGAGCTAAAACGAGAATACCAATCATTAGACCATATATTTCTTGAGGATGTCAATGTTGGGAAGAGTGTTCTAGAGTCATATGAGGGAGTAGATAATGTTATATTTGAAGACTCTAGTGCATGTAAATATGAGGATATAAATAGTAATAAAATTCCAAAGTTAGGGCATGTTGGTCCTCATTCCATATATTTTTGAACATTGTGTTTTGATGATGACATGAAAATCGAGTCATCTGAGCCTTTGGAGGAGCCAATGGATGAGGAGCGGGGTGCTTACATTCTTGGAATTGTCGTGCCAGAGAGAAATAGTTACATTCCTCACATAAAGGCGGAGAAGTATAGAGTGAAAAATTTGTTACTTGACCCATTTATTTTTGTATCCCCACCAAAGGAGCATAGACACAGACTGGATGTCATGCTAGGGGTACAATTCATAAGTTCAAGGTGGAGGAAGAAAGTGGTTCAAGTCGTGCCGCGGCGTTAAATTAGGCACTTGTTAGGAGGCAACCCAGCTTTACTGCTTTCTTTTATATTTTATTATTATGTAGTATTTAGTTTTGTTTTGTAGGATTATGAGCATAGGAAGAAAAGCCATTGAAAGAGTGAAAAAGCGAGCTAGATGGTAAAGACTAAGTTTGGGGAGCCCACTCAAAGGACGATGCCTTGGGGAAGTCTGAGTACCCCGTGAGCCGCTATTGCTTCGTCCTTTAGCCTACCAGGGAGTCTCTTTTACCCTCTTATTATTTATAGTGTGTATTGAGGACATTGCAAAAATTTAAGTGTGGGGTGAGGAGATCGTTTGGGTGAGTTTCTGCGCTATATTAGCTTAGTTGTAGTACTCATTCTTAAGTGCAGTAGTTTCTGTGCTATTTTAGCTTAGTTGTAGTACTCGTTATTAAGTGTAGTAGCTTTTGTGAAAAAGAAAAAAAAAACAAAAAAGGTAGAAAAATTGGACTTTCCCGATGATGGATCGCCTAGACAGTTTTCTTGTGAGATTAAATCTAAACAAAAATTTGAAATATGTCTTTTAGATTTCTTTATGTAGTAATAATCCCCTATGATTTTTCTTTGTGCCTCGGTTCTTTTTCATGGGATGTAGTTTGAACTGGGTAGTAGTATTTTTTTTGTAATTTTTAGAGTAAATTAGAATTTAGGGAATAAATGGAGGAAGATAAATGAGATTCCTAAGCGCCTTTGACTTGTTTGATAGTAGCATATTTAGGTTTTGGCACGTGTAGTATCTTTCCTATGTTTTAAAATTGATCATGATGCCTTTATAAATTGGATAGCATGTTCTGTGGCGCCTATGTCTCATTTACTTGACTTATGTTCACTTTGTGCTTAGTGCTTAATATCTTGTGGCTCCGTGAATACTTACATTGTTTGAGAGTCAGAATGGGATCGTCCTTAGTGAGTCATGTGCCATGTGTGGTAAGGTTTTTGTGTAGTCTATGCATTGTACATGTGTCTAGAACTTGCCCGGTATGTGAGTCGAAGCAAAATTTTAGGTGATGCTCGATTTGAAAAATAATTTTAGGCTGTCTTTGATCTTTTTGAGCTTATTGCTTATCACAAATAACTTATCCCTAGTTAACCATTTTGAGCCTATTGACTTTTATTTGGTGCCCACATTACAAGCTTATACTTTTTTTTTATTCTTAATTGACATTGTTTTTATCCTTTTACATCTTAAAGCACTTTAATTGTGAGATGAGCGCTAAAAGAAGTAAGAAGAAACTAAGTGTGGGGTGACTTTTGAGTGAAACCAATGAAAGGAAGAAATGTGCACTTGTTTTGTAAAAGAATATGCCACTAGTTGAAATTGCAAAAAAAAAAAAAAAAAAAA
>ML349997.1:0-10791 GCA_005239505.1 Nicotiana paniculata | reverse complement strand
AATTAAAAAAAAAAAAAAAAAAAAACAAAGAAGAAGAAGAAGAAGAAGAAAAATCTGAAAAAAAGAGCAGGAAAAATTTAAGATGAATAAATTGATATCTTGTTCTTGATAGTGGGTATGAAGTATTATGCTTAAAGAAAGAGGGAATATTTTTTTAGGGCGATTTTGGTTGTGAAATTAAAGTGGATTGAGGAATTTGTGCTTAAGTTATAATGAGATGTGTTAAAGTGCTTAGGAGGTTGAACCACTATTCCAAAATATACCCAACCCCATTAGCTCACATTACAACCATGAAAAAAATCTAATTGATTTTAGATCGAACGAGCTTACATTAGTATAGATTTACATTAAGGGCAAACATACGGTACCAATTGCAGGCATGTGACTTCTTTGTGAGAGTGAGCGATCTTCTTTGATATATGTGAGTCATTAGAATATATTTGATCATGAGATTCAAATGTGTGGATTCAATTTACTCTCTTGTTTTTGTTATGAGGGCACATGGTTTCACGAGGGATAGGTAACATTATTAGTCTCTCTATGACGTTGGGTGTTCAAGACATGAGTGCATTGTGACATTGAGTCAGTTTTTGAGGTTAGGATTGCTGTGAGCATGTTGTCTTTGTTTGAATATTTTTGAAGTATGGCATAAGTTAAAGGGAATTATGTGGTGATTGCATATGCTAGAGTTTAATTGTTGCTATCAACCATGGTCATTCGTGTAGAGTGCTCAAAAATAGAGTTATTAGTTTGTTGACTCGAGGACGAGCAACGTTTAAGTGTGGGGTGTTGATGTTTGGCTTAAATATGCATATTTTATGTATATTGCCTCACATTTTGCTCATGTTCTCGTAGATTTGATATGTTTAATATGATTATTTGTGTTAACTTTTGGTATTTCTATGTGTAGGGATCATTCGAATGCAATTTGGGACGAAAGGGCACGAATTAGAGCGAAATCGAGACAAAAAGTAAAATTTGAGGGCCACCCAGCATGGGATGCTAGCTGTGGCGCAATTTACAGCAGCTAAAATATTTGAGCGCAAGGGCCAGCGCCCGACGCTACCCTGGATTCTCAAGATGGAAAAGTTATCCTTTTCGACTAGGACTCGGTCATTTCGACCCTTAGACGCCCCCAACTCATATAAAAGCCAACCTAAACTTATTTTGAGAAGGGAGGAAGTTTCTGAGAGAAAAACACAAGCACGGCCGCCGTGGAGGCCATAATTCATCTTTTCTTCCACCAAACTTAGTAATTCTTATGTTTCTTTGTATGGTTTGTTGTTTTGCTACCATGTCTATGTGGAGCTAAACTTCACTTTCTAGGGTTGTGGTTCTTTCATGACTATTGTTATTCGAATATTGATTTTTCTTTCTTGATTTATCATATTGTTTATTTATTCAATTTTGCGCTTAATTATTTAATTGCTTGATCACCAATTGAATACTATCTATGAATCTAGAATTGTACTCGAAAGTGGGAATTCTAGATTGCATATAGGATTGAGTAGAGCAAGTTCTTGAACCTGGGCATCATGGAACGAATTCGCGGTTAGGATAGACATATACCTAATTGCCTTGCTTGATTGATTTGCAGGAACTGCATTCTTGCTAGTTCTAATTCCATAGACATATAGGCGTTATGTTAGCTTGAATAGGCGAGTAAGAACTTGAAAGATTCTTATGAGCAATATTAACCCTGTCAACCAATAAACTAGATAAATTAACCAGTCAATTCAATCGAAGAATACCATATGATTGTTAGATAGCCCATAACCCTAGATCGTTTCATCGCATTGATAACATAAAAATCTGCTATCCTTTTGTTCTGAGTTCACTATTTGTTTTTCTTTATTTTAATTAGTTTAGAATCAAATACTTCTAGGTTTAATTCATGTTTAGATAGTTAGGATAATCTAATTTAGTTAATAGTTAATCACAAGTTCTCGTGGGTTCGACATTCGAGTTTTAGTCACTTTATTACTTGGTGACCGCGTATACTTGCGTGTGCGTTTGACCGCAACAGGCGCCATCATAATCCTAAAGTTGAAAATTCCGGATCGTGACAATACGTCACCTTAACTTTGGTGGCAAAATTTAGCGTAAAGGATTAAGATAAATAAATAAATTAAGAATACATAAATTTCAAGTTGAAGGTTAAAATAATGTGGGATCAGGTATAGGCGAGGCAAAACGGGCCCAATGCGATGTTATTTCCCCTTTTTTTTAATCTTTAATACGATCGACTTTCTTAAACATCTTAAAATAAGATGAAAAGAATTCTAGGAAAAATGCGTAAGAGAGTATTAAGTAAAATGTTTGATCATTAAAAGCTGTGTGAAGCTTAAAAAATGTCTTGCTGTTTGAATTGTATGAAATGTAAAAGTATGTCGAACTTTAGCGTAATAATAAATGTTGTCAATTTTTTTTGAGACATTCAAGAGAGTGACATAAAAAGTCCGGAAATGGAGGAGTAACTAGTTGCTTTATTTTTCATAAAACTATATGTGCGCTTCGTACAAGAAGTCAGTTATTAGTCAGTCATTGTCTTTTGATTTTTTAAAACACACAAGCATAAGATTATATTACTTAAACAAACGGGTGCATAGTAGAAGTTTTTAAAACATTACTATTGCCCATAGATGCCAAATACGAATATAGAGAACTAGTAATCTATCTATATATAAAAGGAGAAACAAAAGAATGTAATGATGGCAAATGACATTACTATAATTCAACAAGTGTCATTTTTAAGACACATCTCCAATAAAGTTGGAGTTAATTTGATATTTTAAACTAGAACTAGAAAATAGGCAAAAAAAAAGAAAAACATTCATCCAACCAATTCACAAGAAAAAAGGATACTGACTCCCATTGGGCACTTATTTTATTCCTTCATTATAAATGGAAATTAAAATTTTTCTTAGTTAAAAATAATCAAACAATTATTATCAAATTTTAAAAGTTTGGTGTGCTGGATTGAATTTGTTAATTTTAAATCTATGATTTTGAGTAATGGTCTAAAAAGATAAATATTTTTCCTTCGATAATGTTACTAAAAAGTATAAATCTGTTTTGAGTTTCTGTTTTGGAGTAATGATATCGAAAGAAAAATAATTTTTCAAGCCTGGAAGATGAATTTGAATTACACAAAGTGTTCAACGAGCACACTTTTTTTTAACACAGCTTTATTTAATTCAAAATCTCAGCTTTATTTTTTTATTTTTTAAAGTTAACTAAGTTTAAAACATACATTTTAAAAATTATTTGATCATCTACTTTTGAATTATGAAGACCGTAAGTGTTTTTTTTTTTCAAAAGTAAAGTGCTTTATTTAATTCAAATTTCATATTTCATCAAGTTTAAAAAACTAACTGATTTTAAACATACGTGTTTACTTAAAAAGAAAACTGCTTTCCCTAAATTTCCTCTGCAAACCTATCTCGATATTGGGAGTCGCTCAACCATAACATACACACGATTGGAACCAAAACCACGACTGAAACCATTTGGAACTGGCTCCAAACTGCGTTCAACTTCTATGGAACTCGGAGTAATTTTGTGAGGGAGAAATGGATCGACATTGAAAAGGCGAAATCCTCTGTGAAAAGTTGCGTTGGTGTTACCGTATAGAGAGTTTGAACCACCTTAAAAAACGTCGACACGTTGTCCATCAGTACCTTGATTCCACTCGTGGTGTTGGCCGGGGCAAAGACCTTCATCCCCTGCTCTTCATGGTCCAAAGGTTGAAGCTTTGGGATCAGAATGATCATTTTTTTTATTCGATTTCTCAGGTGATTCTCTTTCCGGTTAGAAGTATAAAGTGGAGAGTTTGATGGATTACCAACTGATCGGCCTCATTCTTTTGCTATTTTTGGTCATTTGTAAATCTAGATTTTTGCTCTGCTCTTGGTATATTTTTTAATTTCTAGGCATCGTTGGCACCACTTGGCAATATAAAAAAGACGGTTCTACTTTTTTTAAAATGTAAATATGAGCACAATTATTATTATTTTGACTTTATATTTTAACTGTTTTGCTTCTTCACTCTAAATAGCTTATAATTTGCTTTGATTTACTTACTCTTCAATCTTTTTAGTAAGAAAGTTGTATGTAAATAACTGTTTTCCCACAAATTAATTTACATATATTCATATCTCTGTAGGCACTTTAGTTTTTGATTAATGACAATCGTAATATCCCTAATTTTAAATAATTCCCTTTTGCTCGCATATAATATCCTCATTTTCAATATCACAACTTGTATTGATCAATATATTAAATAGAAAGATTGTTGGATTGTTTCATGTATTAAAAATTTAAAACTTGAAAGATGGTGGTCGTATGTCAGCTGCAAGAAGTGTCAAAAGAAGGTGGATAAAACTAGAAAACATTTATCATTGTCTAAACTCAAATATAAAAATAAAATTTACCCAACGGTGAGGTAATAGCAGAAATCCTATTTTCTTAATCCATCAAAACACATAGTTATATCTCAAATCAAACATATATTTAGGTACATGCTTCAAGTTAGGGTCATGGACATTACTGGATCAGTTTCACTGTTGCTCTGTGATGGCAAAGCCATGTTTCTCATAGGCAAGTCCGAAAACGAATTGAAGGAAGGATTACTTGAGGTATTTTTCTAAATTAAGTTCATATTCATTTTAAAATACTTTTCTATGGCGATATTTCTTCTAGAATACTGGCGATGTTTACAAATCTTCCTATCCAGTCGAGTTGAGTAATATTCTTTAAATAAAATTCATGTTTAAGGTCATTGTCAAAAGTTCGAACATTCAGATTCAAGATGAAGTTTACAGTGTTGTTAGTCTTACAAATGAGGATCATCTGATAAAGACATATACTCATGTTCCACATTCAGATGTCTTCCCTGTATGTGATCGTTGCTCACAAACATCATAACATATTTAACTTGTAGATTTACATTAATTTCATATTTAAGTCTTTTTTCAAGACTTAATTTTTTTTATATTTGTTAGGACACTGACTTCAATACTATTCAAAGCATAGATTAAGAGAATGAATGTGAGATAAATACTTTGCTAACTTTTATTTGTCCTTTATAATGATACTTATTTTACATATATATGTAGGTGGATGTATTTGACGATAAAATTTTAGATCTGGACAAACAAGGATTCTTCGAAGGATTCACAAAAGAACTTGATTACTTAGAATTCAAGGGTTTATATTTAGTAGCAAGTAAAACATATATGGTGTTAAAAATTTTTAATAAACTGCAATAATATTTATATCACAAAATTATGTTTTGTGTGTAAATCATGAAATGTTAACACTCAGTTAATACACTATAAAATACTTTACTCACTTGCATGAAACATTAACTATAAAATACTTTACTCACTTGCATGAAACTTTTTGATAAAACTGCAAATTTTGTAATTGATCCATTTTTTTCTAATCATAGTAGAACAAAAAAAGTCATTATTTGAGCTTAATTTGTTATGCTTAAATGTAAAAAGTGGCTAAATGACTGTCCATGCATGAATAAACATTAAGCATCTGCATGGTAATTTTGTTTATTCCTATAGAAAACTATGAACGATAATGACATGATATCTCCATTGAAGACGTATGACAAGAGGACAAGATCCACAAATAAGGAATTACTAGATGACGATCTGAGTTATCAACTATTGAGCAACAGGTTTGTAAAGTGGTTAAAAAAGAAAAAAATTCATAATTGGCTGCAGTGAAGTGAATTTACCTATTTGATTATTGATTTTCTTAGTCAAGTAGGTTTTGGGAGGAAATACTTCTATTATTTGAGCAAATTCTGAATTGTAGTATAAGAATGTAAGTATTGATCCAAATTTTTTTAAAGAATACGTACTTTAATCATTAGTTACTTGACTCCTTCTGTTAGAGATAGATTTATGAAACATTAGTTGTTTGAACTAATCAAATTTTTAAACTTAATGCTCATTCAAGCTTTATCCCCCTTCACCTACTATTTACAACTATATTTGTGATTGAATTAACTAAGGAAGTTAGTGTACTTTTTCCGTTGCGGCAATTTTATTGCCGTTGAAAGTTAGATTATATTTGGTTGGACTATTTGATAGGGAATGTGTCATGGAGATTCTATTGTTGTTACTCTATACCCTTTTATGGCTATGACAAAGAAAGGTTTTGAAATGGTTCAATTTATAGGATTGGTGGATACTTCTCCATTTATGATTCTAACTCAGAGGAAGCCAAAATATAAAAATGTCAGCAAGTCTCGATGAATTTTTTCCATCACTATTTCTTAGATATAATTTATCCTCCATGAAACATATTTGACAGTTTGAGATAAATATTTAGAGGAATAAATTCCAGTAACTTTATTTGCCATTATGAGTCTCTTAGAAGTAGAATATGATTTTTTTAATATTCAATTTGGTGATTATACATTGTGACGAATTAAAGCTTAATTTAGTTCTTTATTCTTCACTTAGGATTTTCCTGATATTCTGTTTGACAACAAATGTTAATGAGGAAGAAAATATTTTACCAAACCTTATGTACAACAGTATTTAATCATGTACAACTGTTATGTACAATCTTTTATATGTTATATTTTATCAAGGGGTAATATGACACGAGCATTGATTTCTCAATATTCTATCGTACTTTTTTGTGGGCTAAAAAAAGTTCACTCCCTTTCAGGTGTGTAATGATATTTAAAACAATATGATTTCTAAATTTTGTGCTTAAAGAAGGAATCAATTAATAGTTGTTACTACTAAACGAAGAAAAAATCTCTCTGTATCAATGAATTCCAAATAACATAAAAATTATTTTGTACTAATATCAATCATAAAATATTGAAATTTATAAATTATATAAAATAATGCATAACCTTCCAACATTACTATTACGATCAAAAATCACAAACTGCTTTGCCTTTAAAAGATTCTTTTTTCTTTAGCATAAATGAAATACATTAATTAAAAACTAAGCAGAGTTTGTTACATCATCGATACTATATGTGTCGGACATGACATATAGATTCCTACGCTTGCCAGAGTATTGCAAGCATCGATATTTAATACTTTTACAAAATAAAGATCATTGTTTAGAACACAATTGACATAATTAAAAACTACTTCAGAAACTTCCACAAAATATTTCTTCTTCCTTCCTGTCCAGCTACCCGTCTTGGCTATCATGTGTGCCACCTTGTTGCATTCTTAAAACGTGTGCTAGAGGATTATCACCTTCCCTAGGTGCATTTGTGACATGCAAAATTTAGCAACTTTGTTACAAGATAATTTGTCACCTTGTATGATTTGGATCGCCTCCACACAGTCCGTCTCTATTTGCAAAGGGAATAGATTCCATTCGTGAGATGTTTTCATTCCCTCCTTTATTGCTTTGAGTTCTGCGTCTAAGGATCCTTTTGCTTTTGATTTTTTTGTGAAGCCCACAATCCAATTACCAGCTGCATTGTGGAAGACTCCTGCAAGCATAGTATTGAATTTTGCATGGCTTGCATCAATATTGAGTTTGTACCATCCCTTGGGTGGTGGATGCCATTTGGTGTGGATTTTTAGTGATTGGGTAGGTAATGGGGTTTTTCCCGTTAGCATCTTGTATTCTAATTCTTTCCGGATAACATTGTTTACCCTTATAAAATCTTTTAAATTATTTTATTATTATTATTCCGATTAATCCATATTTCCCAAAGGGTAAAAGGTAATAGATCATCCCAATTTAGGTGTTCATGGAGAATGATAATTCTCTGCTCCTTTAATGAGAGAAGCCAGTGGCCTTGAGAAGGGACTAGAGGAATTTTTATTCCTAAGTTTCCCTATAATTTTTCACTAATGGAACAAGTGAGAAAAATGTGTGGGCCTTTCTTCTTTATTCTTGTTACACATAGGGAAAATTGGGTCGATATTAATACCAACTCATGAAAGATGATTTCTACACGGAAGTCTATTGTGTAGGCAAAGCCATAACAAGAATCTGATTATGTTTGGACATGGAAGGGACCGTATCCAATTATAATCATGGTTATTTTCCTCTAAAGGTTTTAATAGTTTGTAGCAACTCTTACTAGTGAATATTCTTTTTTGGGTAAGCGTCAATATAGCAGTATCTTGCATTCTGCCCTTGTGACGGATATGGACTTGATAGATCTTTTTTTGAATATCCTCAGGAATAGGGATTGAAAGTTTGGAGAGGTTCCATTGCTTGTTGTAGTAGATATCTCTAATTTTGAGATTATAAATATCCATTTCCATAGGCCCATTATAGATTCTCTAAGTGTTGTAGAGTTAGGAATCCAATTGGATCCAAGATGTTGATATTGGAATTTAAATAGGGCACCCATGAAAGCCCTTTTTTACAAACCTGCCAGCCTTTAAGGATGACTTTCCATACCATAAAATTGTTATTTGGAGAGTAATTATTCCCGTATTTTGTAATGATTAGATTTTCCCATAGGGAAGTTGAATGGGTAAGTAATCTTCAAACTAGGCTAGTAAGGTTGACAATATTTTTGTTATAAGCACCATGGATGCCAAGACCTCCTGTTGTTTTTGGTTGACACACTTTAGCCCATTTTACTAGATGCATTTTCCTTTTTTTATCACTGGAGCCCCAAATAAAGTCTCTTTGAATTTTGTCAATATTATTAATGATTTTTTTTGGTAACATAGAGTATTGCATTTGGTAGTTTGGAATTGAATTGAGACAAGAATGAGCTAAAGTTGTACGACCTGCTATGTTCATAAACCTCGTTTTCCAAGAGGCTAGTTTTGTTGTCATCCTATCAATTATGAAGAGGTAGTCTTTGGGCTTAGGGCTTTTTGTATGTATTGAAAAACCTAAGTATGTGCCAAAATTCTCACTCTTTTTAATACCTAGCTTGTGCATAATGGTCTTAGTGATTGCAGGAGAACAATTCTCTAATAGGAGGATTTTGGACTTTGCATAGTTGATATTTTAGCATGATAGGGAGCAAAATAGGTCAGGGGTTGATTTTATAGAGTCACAAGATTTTTTATTTGCCTTGGCCATAAAGGTAAGATCATCCGCAAAGAACAAGTGTGAAACGTTAGGACTATTCCGCCTATAGTAATAGGGTCCCATCTACAAATGTCCATTTGATATTCTATATTTCTCGAAAGTAATTCTAGACAAAGGATGAATATGTATGGTGATAAAGGATCACCCTGCCTAATACCCCTACTAGGCTCGAAAAAGGAAGTGGCATTGCCATTAACTAAGATTGATATAGAGCTTGTAGAAATACAGTTCATTAAGATATTGGTGAATTTTGGAGGGAATTTAAAGAGTTTAAGGGCACAGTAAATAAATGACCATTCGATACGGTCAAAAGCTTTTTTAAAATCTATCTTTAAGATCATATGCCCTTGTTTCCCTTTTATTTTCCTAAGGTTGGAGACAATTTCCTAGATCACAATGGAATTATCCATAGCCCTTCTATTTTTCATAAAACTAGTTTGGAAGGGACTAATTAAATTGGCTAAGAATGGTTTTAAGCGATTAGCCAAATTTTTAGTGATTGTTTTATAGATAGTATTACATAGGCCAATGGACAATTTTTTTTAACATTGTTGGCATTTGGTATTTTTGGGATTAGGCAAATGTAAGTTTTATTCATATCTTTAGGAATTACTTCAGTCGTGAAGATGTCATGGCACAGGTTAAGGACTAATTGTCCTATAACGTTCCAGTACCTTTGGTAAAAAAAAAAAAGGGTGCAATACGTCAGGCTCTGGAGCCTTGAAAGGTTTAAAGGAGAATATAGCTTTTTGGATCTCGATATCTAGTAATGGGGCATCTAGGGGACTCAGGTCAATAGTGTTGCTACTAGTATTGGAGACATTTATATTAGACAGGTGGGTATACTCGTGAGAAGTAGTGAAAACTTTGGAGAAGTAATTAGTTATATGGTCAGTAATTAGGGAGTGGTCGTTTATCCAATTACCCTCATAATTTTTGAAGTAAATGATCCTATTTTTTCTTCTTCTAATGGAGGCCGATATGTGAAAAAATTTGGTGTTTACATCCCCGTCATTTAACCACATAATCCTAGACCTAAGCTTCCAGTAATCCTCCTCTACCTTCAAAAGTTCATTATATTCCTGGTTTAATGTTTTCTCAAGATTTTGGAGGAATAAACTAGTATTGTAATATTTTGAATTTTGGATACCATTTAGTCTAGCTAAGAGCCTTTTTTTTTTCTTCCTATAATGTCTCCAAAAGTTCTAAATTTCCATTGTTTCACACTATTCCTGAAAGAGTTGCTTGATTTTATATAGTCATTATCTAACCAATTTTCTTTAACAAGATTGTAGAACTCTGGGTGCTTGCACCAAAAAGTTTCCAGTCGAAAAGATTGGTTATGATGTCTTCTAGATTTAGGAATTAAATTAATTAATATGGGATTATGGTCCGAGTGGGTTTTTGGCAAGTGAGTAACTGAGAAGTTGGGGAAGATGTCACACCATTCTTGATTTCCTAATGCCTTGTCAAGTCTTTCCATTATTAAACCCCTATTTTTATGTCTATGGTTGGACCATGTAAATTTACAACCTTTATAACCTAGGTCCATAAGGTTACAATTAGTTAATTTATTATGTATAAATTTTACTCTAGTTTTGTTGATAGGCCTACCTCCTATTTTTTCATGTGAGACCTCCAACTAACCAAGGACCATCATAACTGTTAGCTATACATTCAAGATTATTCCATAAAGTATTCCTAAGTTGATAGTTAGTACTAGCGTAA
>MDKI01091906.1:0-22242 GCA_005239505.1 Nicotiana paniculata | reverse complement strand
ATATCTGGACTTAAAATCCTATATTACTTGTCGACCACGTACACCTGCGTGTGCATTGGGAAAATAATCAACAAGAGGAACATAGACTTTATGTGCTTAAAAGAGGTATCTCAAAACAGTTTTTAGCTCAAATTTCAAATAAGAGTGCATCTACAACTATTGCTCCTCCTCTTGCAGGCTTAAGCTGTTTGTGGCACAGGAGATTGGGACATGATCCCTTAGATATAATAAGAAGAGTAGACAAATTGAATAATCTAACTGCTAGTGACTGTCATCACTGTACTGTATGTCCACTAGCCAAGAAAACCAAACTTCTTTTCTAGCTCAGTATTACTGTAACTAAGTCTATCTTTGAAATAGTTCGATGTGACATTTGGGGGTCCTACAGATTTCCGACTCATGATGGAAGGAGATTTTTTGTCACTATAGTGTATGGCTATACTAGATATACTTGGATTTTTCTGTTAAACTCTAAATATAAAGCTTATGTTGTGCTAAAGAGTTTCCTTGTTCAAGTTCAAAATGTGTTCTCCACAACTGTAAAAGCTTTGAGAACTGATAATGGAAATGAGTTTTTAGCACTGATTTCAAAAGTTTTCTATCTAGTATTGGTATTATGCATGAAACTACATGTGTATATACACCCCAACAAAATGGGGTTGTAGAAAGAAAGAATAGAAACATTCTAAATATGGCAAGAGCACTCAGGTTTCAAGCTTCTGTTCCCGTAAGGTTTTGGGGTGAGTGTGTTATTACTGATGCATATCTACTGAATAGACTTCCTTCTAAAGTGGTTGACTACAAATCACCTTTTGATATGCTTTATTTACATTCTCCTTCACTGTCTCACTTGAGACTCTTTGGTTGCATGTGTTATGCTGCCACTTCCAAAGTACTAGACAAGTTTTCACCTAAGGCTGTTCCTGCTGTGCTTATGGGTTCTCCTGTATGAATTGCAATCAAAAACCTTTCTCGTGAGAATAAATGTAATATTCAAGGAATATGTTTTTTCTTTCAAACATGTCAATTCATATGGCAATCCTGTGTTTCCTGTTTTGAATTTACTCTCTCCAGTAGTGGTTCATGAGAATTCTACAGTACCAATTTTCCAAAATCATCATCCTTGAATGCAAATATTGACAACTTCTTAGATGTTGAGTTTCAGCAGACATCTGATGCAACTACAATTCCTTCACCAGAAGAGCATATGCAGACACTTGACAATTTTGAGCCTATTGTTGCACCTGGTAATTCTGAACCTGCAATGAAATTCCTGCTTCTGATGCAGTCAGTAATGAACCTCCCACAGGTTGTAGGAGATCTTCCAGACCAAGCAATCCTTCTATTTGGCTACAGGACTATGTCATAAAGGCTAAACGGAACCAAGTGTAACTTCCCTATCTCTACACATGTGGACTATATTCATATCTCCCCTGATTACAGACAAGCAATCTCATCCTACTAAGCAGCTTCAAAACCAACCTCTTTCAAGGAAGCTGCTTCTGATCCTAGGTGGATAAAAGTCATGCAACTTGAGTTACATGCCTTGGAGGATAACTATACATGGTCTGTCGTAGACCTACCTCCTGCTAAAACACCTATTGGTTGTAGGTGGGTGTTCAGGATCAAGTACAAGTCTACATATAAAGTTGAAAGGTTCAAGGCTCGACTAGTGGATAAAGGTTGTAACCAAAGAGAAGGGTTGGACTATGGAGAAAAATTCTTACCAATGGCCAAGATGCTCACAATGAGGTTGTTGCTGCCTCAAAGTATTGGTACATCCATCAAATGGATGTACATAATGCTTTTCTCAATTATGACCTAGACGAAGAAGTGTACATGGCTTTACCTGAGGGGTTTGGTAGACAAGGAGAGTCTCATAAGGTCCGCAAACTCCACAATTCCTTGTATGGCCTTCAGCAAGCACCTAGACAGTGGAATCTAAAGCTTATAGAAGCACAAGTACACATGGGATTTCAATAGAGTCACTATGACTATTCTCTGTTTGTCAGAAGAGTTAGGGATGACATTGTGATCATTCTTGTGTATGTAGATGATCTTCTAATTACTGGAAACAATCATAAGTTGCTATGTGATACAAGGTCAGATCTTCAAGGCAGGTTCAAAATGAAGGACCTGAAGTTCTTTCTAGGAGTTGAATTTGAAAGGTCAAATAAAAGGATCCTAATGAGTCAAAGGAAATATGCTTTAGAGTTGATCCCTGAAGCAGGTCTAAGTGAGAAAATCAAGCTAGCACACCTATGGAGTTCAACCAAAAGCTGACCACTGTAGAATATGATATGTCCTTCAGGGAAGGAAATGCCACTACTGATGAAGTATTAAGGGATCCTAATGTTAGGTTTTAATTTTAATGATGAAAATATTATATTTGCTCTTGGTATAGGAACTCAATGGAAGCATCCAAGATTGTAGGAATCAATCAAAGGGGATCAAGGAAAGCATCCAAGATTGAGGAATCAATCAAAGGGAATCAAGGATAGCGTTCAAGATTGAAGGAATCAATCAAGGCAAAGATATCAATCCAAGATTGACTGAAGCGGTAAAGAGTATCGAAGATCTTGCAAGATGATCAATCAAGCTGTTTCTGGAAGGACCAAGATTCAAGGAGAAAATCCAGCGCTATCAAGACATGTAGAAGGAAAGTCATTAAAGTCCTCTCATCAAGGAAGAGCAACTACAAAATAACCTTATTCTTGGGAAGAATCAATTTCTTTTCAAGGATCAAATCTCTTCGATTGTCAAATCTCTTAAGCAAACAACCTCCTACAAAGTATTTATATACATCTTTGAACCTTAGAGACACATACTTTGATCAAACCAAATACCTCTCTTTTTTCTACTGCAAACAATCATTGTAGCTCTATTAGATCTGCCGTGTAACAAGTTAGAGAAGAAAGAGAGAAAAACACTGGTGAGGCATTGTATCAAAGAGAAATGAGTGTCGTAAAAACTGAGCCATTGGTGTAAATCACACCATCCATTGTGTACTCGAGAAACATATTCACTGAAAGAGAACTCCCTTGCGACCCAAGGGGACTAAACTTGGACTCACATTGAATCCGAACTAGTATAAAAATTCCGGTGTCTTTAATTCCTGCATTTTATTTTTGCATCTTAAATTTTGCTGTTCTTATTATCCCACTATTACATCTAGTCGACTAATTAGAAAACTAGTCAACTTATAGCGATTAAAAGTTAAAAAATAGACAATTCTCTCCCCCCTGTATTTTCAATTGGTATCAGAACAAGGCACATATTTTTTCTTGTGCTTAATAGCTTGTGAGAAAAGATCATGGAAAATCAAGTTATTGTTAGGGAACTCTTTCAGGAAGGAACATCGCAAGTAAGGTCACCATATTTCAATGGAAAACATTTATCTCACTGGAAAGTGCGTATGGAAATATATGCAAAGTCTTATGACGTTAAGGTCTGGAGAGTTATCAAAAAGGGAAATTACCCACTACTAGCCGCTGCTCAGCCTCCTGCTGATCCTGAATATATAGATGAATACACTGATGAACAAATGGCGGTTCTTCATGTTAATTCTAAAGCAAGAAATCTGCTCTATAATACTATAAATGGTGAGGAATATGAGAATATCTCTAGTTGTTATACATACAAAGAGATGTGGGACAAACTTGAAGTTACTTATGAAGGAACTAGTAAAGTGAAAGAAACTCACATCAACATGTTGGTAAATGACTATGAACTTTTCCAGATGAAAGAAAGAGAATCTATCGAAGAAATGTTTGCCAGATTTAGCAAAATCATCAGTGATCTAAAAGCTTTTGGCAATCCCTAATCAAGTGGTGATCAAGTTACGATAATTCTGAGAAGTCTGCCCACCACTTGGCAGACAAAGGTAGTTACCCTTGAGTCACAGGATTTGAACAAATTATCATATGATTAAATTCGAGGCGAACTTATAGATTTCGAGAAAAATCATCTCAAGAAGACAAATCAAGAAGAGAAGAAGAAAATAGTTTCTTTCAAGGCTACAACTGATAGAACAAAAAATGACATTGATGACAACCCTGAAGCTCTCCAAGAAGAAATTGCCATGGTATCAAGGAACATGGATGGTTTAATGAGAAGATACATGAATACTAAATGAGGCAGAATACCACCCAAGAGAACTAGGAAATACAATGAACAAGACAAAAATGATGGCAAATGCTATGAATGTGGAAGATTCAGGCATGTTCAAGCTGAATGTCCTGAGCTTAAAAGAAAGGTCTCTATAGGATTTAACAAGAACAAGTCATTCGGAAGCTGGAGTGATGAAGACAGTTCAGAACATGAAGAGATATCAAATCTATGCTTTATGATAATCTTATAAAACGACATGAACAAGCTCTCTGGGTGTTGGACAGACGAGGACATCTCAGATGATGATTGCAAAGATGACAACGAGAACTGTTTCATGGCACTAGGTGAAACAAGCGAGGTAAGACCTTATAAATGTGAAAGATGTAATGAATTGTAGGATATTCTTGACCTTATTTTGAAAGATTCTAAAAAAATGATGAATGAAATAAAGAGACTCCACAGAGAAATAAAAGACTGGAAACTCAAGTTTGAAGTATGCGAGATTGAACAAGAAGTACTTCAAGATGAGTTTGATGAATTGCAAGTTCAACTCAATGGCATGCGCAAATCCACCAGTCATAGTTTTGTAAAGTCAAACCAGGCATCTTATAAGTCAACTGTAGAAGGACCAACTAGAAAAGATTCCACTAGTACTAACACAAACGGGAGATTCAAAAATGGATCAAGTCCCACGTGTCACTACTGTAATAAAAGTGGACATAAATATTCCTTTTGTCGATTTCATAAGCCAAATGTCTCAGAATGGATTTGAAAACCCAAAAATAATCCTGAATCTAGCAACACTAACCAACAAGGACCCAAGCAAGCTTGGATACCTAAAAGCAAGTGATATTATGTTTTACAGGAACACCACAGAAGGAGTCGCAAAGAAAAATGGTACTTGGATAGTGCGTGTTCTAGTCATATGAAAGGTGACAAAAATCTGTTTAAGAAAGTTACAAAAATAGATAGAGGAAATTTCAAATTTGGTGATGACTCAAAAGGAAAGATAGTCGGTACCGGAACAATTCCTTTCAATAACAAATGTGATATCACTGAAGTTTATCTTGTTGACGAACTTAACTACAACCTTCTGCGTATAAGTCAGCTGTGAGACTCAGGGTATGAAGTAAAGTTCAAGAAAACAGGTTGTGCTATTGAGGATGAGACAGGTAAAATAGTCCTCCCAGGTAAAAGGTATGGAAATGTCTATATTCTTGATGGTTTTGAAAATATAGATGGTCATATATGCTTAACATCCATATCTGATGATCCTTGGTTATGTCATAAGAAAATTGGTCATGCAAGCATGCATTTGATAGAAAAACTTTCCAAGCATGACTTAGTTATTGGTTTGCCCAAACTCAATTTTTCTAGAAATCATGTATGTGATGTATGTCAGATTAGTAAACAAACTTGAAATTCTTTCAAAAACAAAGATGTTGTATCTACCTCAAAGCCTTTTCAAATGCTTCATATGGACTTATTTGGACCTACTAGAACTGCTCGCATAGGAGGAAAACGATATGCATTTGTTATTATTGATGATTACTCACGTTTTACTTGGGTGATTTTTCTATCTCACAAAGATGAAGCTTTGAAAAATTTTGGGATCTTCTACAAAAAGGTTGAAAGAGAAAAGGAGTATCTTTATTACAACTATTCAAAGTGATCATAGAGGAGAATTTGAAAGCAGAGCATTTGAAGATTTCTGCAACGATCAAGGATACACTCACAATTTCTCTACTCCAAGGTCACCCCAACAGAATGGAGTTGTTGAACGGAAAAATAGGACCTTACAAGATATGAAAAGAACTATGATACTAGAATATTTACTGCCAAATCACTTCTGGGCAGAAGGAGTAAGTACAACTTGTCACATTCTTAATCGACATCTCATAAGACTCATCCTGAAGAAGACTCCTTATGAATTGTGGAAAGGTAAAAGACCAAATATAAGTTACTTTCATCCATTTGGAAGTAAGTGTTTCATTCATAATAATGGTAAGGAAAATCTTGAAAAATTTGATCCAATTAGTGACGAAGATATTTTTCTGGGTTATTCTTTAAATAGTAGATCCTTTAGAGTTTATAAAAAATGCACGTTATGTGTAGAAGAATCAATACATATTGTCTTTGATGAGAATAACACTTGGCTGAGAAAGGAATTACTGCAGGTGATGTTGATCAAACAAAGTAAAGTCAGGAGACAAGAAAATCTCAAGAGTCGACCAATAAACCTGATGGTATGATAGAGTGAACTAATGAGATCAGTAACAGTCAACCAGAACCTCCAAAAGAGTCAACTACTCCGGTAGTTCGTCCAAATGAATGGTGAAGTGAAACGGAATATCCTCAAAAATTCATCATAGGAGATTCAAGCGAAGGAATGAAAACCAAAGGAGCTCTTAAGAAGAAAGCTAATATAGCATTGATTTCCCAGATTGAGCCAAAGAAAATAAAAGAAGCTTTGAGAGACTCAAGCTGGCTGCAAGCAATGCAGGAAGAGCTAGATCAATTCGACAAAAATCAAGTATGAAAACTGATGCCCATGTAGGGCTGCTTATCGAGCAGATTGGGCGGTTATTTACTCTTAACGGTCTAGCTTATCTGTTATCGATTTTTAAATGTATTAATCCACTAGCAACCCGATAAGATATCGTGCAGATTGGTATCGGCTTATCTCTTATCAGGCGGTTATCGAGCGGTTTATCAGTTTAGTTTAAGTTGATTGAAACTTAACATACTTCAACATAGTGTTGGGGAGTACATCCCCGAGACAACAATATAGTTAACATTTATCATACATATATATCAACTAAATTACACCCTGAGACCATATTACTAGAATCAAATACTAGATATCAAATACTTCTTTTATCTTCTCATACTACATTCAAGTGGATGGTAAGGGATTGAGAAGTGCACAACAGAATACATCAACATTATCATTTGAACAGATTTCTTACTGTTTAAGAAGATGACAAACTGTTAAAAAACAAAAACACAACTTGGTTAAGATTGAACTTAACCAATTCGATAATCCAACTGCAAAGTCCGCTACCATGTCCTCTATCAAGATGATATGTTGGCGGGCTTCCATCGAGGCACACCGTTTGATGTCTTATAAGCAAATAAATACTTAGTACTCATAGAAGTCTGCATGTGATTCTCTTTACTCTTTGTTGCTTAATGTATTGTGCAGTGGCACTGTGAACTATGGTGATGTTACAATCAGTTCTTTTTGAGCCATAATAGTAGTCAACATTGCTAGCAATGCTAACAAGAAGCTGGTTTCCATCCTGCAAAACATTCAAATTGTTAAGCAGTTGTTGGTTCGTGCTTATATTGTTTTTCTATTTATTCGTGTATTACTATTGTTTATTATGAAACCTCCCACGCTGGTAATAAATAATTGAATCTTTATTCTAAAGTTTAGAGAGCAGCAGTAAACGAGTTCAATAATATGGATAAAAATAAATTTTTTTTATATATATATATATATATATATACATATATATATATATATATATATATATATATATGTATGTATGTATGTATTCTCTTAACGGGTTAATAGATTATCCGTTAAGAAAATTGAATAATGCGCCCCCAAACCGATAAGCCGTTAATAAAAAATTTCAATCCGTTCCCCGTCTATTATACCGTTAACCCGATACCAATAAGCCATTAAGCTTCGGTGTCGGTGTCGGTTTCGGTTCGGTTTTGAACACCCGTATGCCCAAGACTGAAAATGCTCCTGTAATCGGAACAAAATGGGTTCTCAGAAATTAGCTGAATGAGGATGGAAAGGTTGTAAGAAACAAAGCCATACTATTTTCTCAAGGATATTCACAACAAGAAGGAGTCGCCTATGACGAAACCTTCGCTCCAGTAGCTCGACTGGAATCTATATGAATTCTTCTCGCATATGCATTCTTTAAAAGATTCAAGCTGTTCCAGATGAATGTTAAAAGTGCCTTTTTGAATGGTTTTATTGAAGATGAGGTATATGTGAAACAACCCCCTGGATTTGAAGATTCAAAGTTTTCCTACCATGTGTATAAATTGACACAAGCGCTATATGGACTGAAACAAGCCCCACGAGCATGGTACGAGTGACTTAGCTCATTTCTCATTGATAACGGATTTACAAGAGGTAAAGTAGATACTACTCTGTTCATTAAAAGATAAACATAAGTTAATATCATTATTCAAGTTTACGTTGATGATATTATTCTTGGCAGTACTAATACTCTTCTGTGAAAGTAATTTTCAAATCTTATGTAAAGAGAGTTCGAAATGAGTATGATGGGAGAGCTCTTGTTCTTTCTTAGGCTTCAAATTCAACAATCTGAAGAAGGAATGTCCATATGTCAAAAAAAATATATAAAGGAGTTGATTCGAAAGTTTGGTATGGACAATGCCAAAGCTATTGGCACACCAATGAGTTCCTCAACAAGTCTCGACAAAAATGAACAGGGAAATCCTGTTGATGAAACCAAGTACCGTGGGATGATTTGCTCACTTCTTTATGTAACTGTTAGTCGACCGAATATTATGTTTAGTGTATGTAAATGTGCCAGGTTTTAGTCAGCTCCTAAATAATCACATCTGACAACAGTAAAAAGAATTATTTGATATCTTTTGAAACTGTCTCTCATGGATTATGGTATCCACATACTAACAGTTTTAAACTAGAAGGTTTTTCAGATGCTGATCTTCCAGGTGATAAGGAAGACAGAAAAAGCACAAGTGGAACATGCCAATTACTTGAAAAATCATTGGTATCTTGGAACAGTAAAAAATAAGGATCAGTTGCATTATCCAGGATTGAGGCTGAGTATATCACTATTGGACAATGCTGTGCATAATTACTATGGATGTCTCATCAACTGGGTGACTATGAATTATCCTTTAAACCTATTCCAGTTTTCTGTGATAACTCCAGTGCTATATGTCTCTCTAAAAATCCTGTGCATCATTCTAAGGCAAAGCATATAGATATCAAGCATCATTTTATTAGAGACCATGTCCTTAAAGGGAACATAGAACTATCTTTTGTTGGAAATACTGATCAATTAGCGGATATTTTTACTAAGCCTTTACTAGAAGAAAGATTATGCTTTTTAAGAGAATTACTTGGCATTATGTATTAATCATTAATATTAGGACCTATGTGCTATTACTATTTTTTGTATGCCTAATGTTTAATTTTTTAATCATTAATTGCGCCTCCGATTACCTCCCTTTTCATCTCTTTTCACATCAGTTGCAGAGTTCAAAGAAGGAAAACCAATCTTCACTTCTGATCAACTGACACCCTTTCCTTTTCTATACTCAACCGTCAGAAACCCCTTTTTAATGCCTGAAACCTCTTTTCATTCTCCATTGCCCCTATCGCCTAGAAACCTTCTCAAAATATTTCTCCAACCAAATCTCTTCAATGGCCAAACACTCTAAAAATCCCTCTGTCTCTACCAGAAAAAGTACTCGCTCCAGAGCAAAACCCCCTTCTCAGCCCCTAGAACAAGTAGACCTCGAGTCCGATCATTCTGAAGGTTTTGCCTTTTCTCAGGCTGATCTCTCAGATCATTCTCATACTTTAGGATAAAAATCCTTGGGAAAACGACCTATGGAAGAACCCCCTGAATCCTTTACTCCAAAGAAGTCAAAAATAGATCTCTCTAGCTCCTTAGAGTCTGACCTAAATTTCTGGGATTCTCCAAATAGGGATTTTTTTCATTGCTCTGAAAGATAAGACAATCGCTCATGGGAGGTTAGTCGACCTTAATGACATGGAAGCCCTAAATTGTAAGGTAAAAGATCTGTTTGTTTATGAAGGCTGGTCAAAATTCTATTCGATTCCTCCGCCTAAAGTCTATAAACCCCTTGTGAAAATGTTTTATGCAAATCATTGCTCTAGTAAGTTTGATAAGTTGGAATCCTTAGTATTAAAAGCGTATTGTTCTTGATTGTGCCATGTTTGATTCAATCTTTCAGTGTAAGTGTTCTGGTTTCCCCATATTTTTCAAAAATTCCTGGCCTGATGATTTTGAAATCTCTTTTGATCAAGCTTAATAGTGTATTGCTGAGTGTCCATCTAAATCTCTCCCAAACCAGTTAGGTCCAAGTCATGTTAACTTTGAAACTCGTGCTCTGGCCCAGATTGTTGCAACTACCCTGCTTTCTTGTACTGGCTCTTTCTCTACCTTCTCTCTAAGAGATACCTTTCTGGTCTATTGCCTTGTGACTAAACTCAAGATCAAACTGTCCTCCCGGGTCATCAAATTTATGATTGAAAGCGCTGATGATCCAACTAGTCTGTCCTACGGCATGGCCATCACTCACATTCTGGAAGCCCAAAATATTTTCATCTCTGAATATCCCTTTATTTCTTTTTCAAAATCTTACAATTCCAGAGCTTTTGCGAGTATGGGGTATATGTGTGTGAAGGGCACGTGGGTTAAGAAACAAGAAGGAGAGGTCAATCATGCTCAACCTGATTCAAAGTCCAAACCCTATGTTTCCCATCCTAACTCCAGTGATCCTGACCTTGCTGAAAAACTAGGTGCCATTGACAATCAGCTGTCTGCAATCAAAGATCATATTGTTTCTACTGAGTCTATTGTTGGAGACATTCATGTTATTTCCAAAGAAACAGGGTCTGATGTTTCCAAGATAAGAGTTGAAGTTCTCAGAGTTAGGGAAAATATTGTCAAAGCATTCAAGGAGGTACATGACAGGCTTGATAGAGTGATTGTTTCAGCCAATACCAGCTTTGGTACTCTGAAGGAGGCAATTTGCAACACTCACACTAATTTCTTGCGTCGTTAATGTGGAAGTTTTAGACAATATTTTTTGTTGTGCTATTTTTGGACTAGATAACCAGTCGTTAGATGATTTTTCTCTTTTCTTTTGTTTTGCCATAACTCTGCAGGCATATCATGCTATAAATCAGGTTTTAGTATATAGTTTGTTTTATTATCCCCTCTTTGTTAGTGTCAAAAATGGGGAGAAAGAATATATGTATTCGTACAGGTACATGCAGGGAAAAGTCAACTAAAGGGTAAGTGCCGGTGATCCATAGATCCTGCAGAAGAAGTCGACTAAAGAAAGTAGTCTCAACAACTCTATTCAGAGGAAGTCAACTGCACTCATTGAGGGGAAGTAAAATACAGGGAAGTCAACTGATGTTTACATATATTATTTTGTCATCATCAAAAAGGGGGAGATTGTTAGGTTTTAATTTTTGATGATGAAAATAATATATTTTCTCTTGGTATAGGAACGCAAGGGAAGCATCCAAGATTGGAGGAATCAATCAAAGGGGATCAAGGAAAGCATCCAAGATTGGAAGAATCAATCAAAGGGAATCAAAGATAGCGTCCAAGACTGAAGGAATCAATCAAGGCAAAGATATCAATCCAAGATTGACTGATGTGGTAAAGAGTATCAAAGATCTTACAAGATGATCAATCAAACTGTTACTTCTAGAAGGACCAAGATTCAAGGAGAAAATCTGGCACTATCAAGACATGTACAAGGAAAGTCATTAAAGTCCTCTCATCAAGGAAGAGCAACGACATAATAAACTTATTCTTGGGAAGAATCAATTTCATTCCAAGGATCAAATCTCTTGGGTTGGAAAATCTCTTCAGCAAACAGCCTCATACAAAGTATTTATACACATTTTTGAACCTTAGAGACACATACTTTGATCGAACCAAATACCCTCGCTTTGTTCTACTGCAAACAAACATTGTAGATCTACTAGATCTGCTGTGTAATAAGTTAGAGAAGAAAGAGAGAAAAATACTGGTGAGACATTGTATCAAAGAGAAACGATTGTCGTAGAAACTGAACCATCGGTGTAAGTCACACCATTCACTGTGTGCTCGAGAAACATATTCACTGAAAGAGAACTCCCTTGCAACCCAAGGGGACTGGACTAGGATTCACATTGAATCCGAACCAGTATAAAAATTCTAGTGTCTTTAATTCCTGCATTTTATTTCTGCATCTTAAATTCTGATGTTCTTATTATCTCGCTATTATATCTAGTCAGCTAATTAAAAAACTAGTCAACTTATAGTGATTAAAAGTTAAAATAGACAATTCCCCCCCTCCCCCCGTACTTTCACCTAGTGTCTATCAAGGACAAGTTTTGAATATGCTATACTAACTATGACCAGACCTGATGTCTCCTTTTTAGAGTCAATTTATGCATTGTCCTAGAATCTCTCATGTGGAGGCAACATCATAAGTAATGAGATATAGTGCAAACACCTGGTTTGGGATTGCTTATGCCTGCAGAAGACACAAAAAGTCTGATTGCCTACTGTGACTCTGATTGGGGAACTTGTGTGAAAACAAGAAGATTAGTAACTGGTTATCTGGTAAAGTTTGGAAATGCCCTGGTGTCCTGAAAATCCATGAAGCAAAGAACTGTCTCCAGAAGCTCAACTGAAGCAGAATTCAGAAGCATGGCTTCCTGTGCATCAGAGATAACTTGGTTGATAGGGTTTATATGCAGAACTAGGAATCAAAGTAAATCTGCCTGTGAAGATAGTGTGTGACAGTAAGGCAGCAATTCAAATTGCTGCAAATCCAATCTTTCATGAGAGAACAAAATATATTGACATTTGATTGTCACTTTGTAAAGAAAAAACTATGTGAAGGAATGCTGAAAACTGAATATGTACATACAGAAGATCAACTTGCAGACCTACTAACTATGAGTCTTTGAAGAGACCAACATGAGAATCTGTTGAATTAATATGTACCAGCCACCAGCTTGAGGGGGAGTGTTGAAGGATTGAATTAACAAGGTGATACTTAACTATTGTTAACTGTTATTGTTATAACTAATTAGGTTGGTTAGTTTGTTAATTGAGGTAGTTAGTTGTTAGTTAGAGATACATAAATATTCGTACTCTTAGAATAGTAGTAGACAATTTCATTTTTGGTTCTTCAGTGATATCAATGAAACAGTTCTCGTTTATCTTCTCTTTCACTGAGGCTAGTCTTCTCTCTTCTCATTCTCTAGATCAAGTGTCCATGGAAGCTAAGAATCACTATTTTAGGTTGACTTGAAAGAAAAGGAGATATGCTATCTTATAAGTATTATGTTTTTGCTTTCAATTCTGACAAATGAGTTTCCCCAGGAAAATAAAAACGACACAACACATGCATGAACTGACAGTCAAATGGAGTAAGCTAAATCATATGCATGCAGAGGCAGTTGTAACTTTCTAACATCGGGTCCAATTGAACCTATAATTTTCTATGTGGCTTATAAATTTACATATAAAAATCCACTAAAATTGCTATAAATAGTAGATATAAACCCATAATTTAAGAATATAATGAGTTCAATGATAAGATCTTAAAGACTGAATCCATAGAGTTCAAATTTTGAATCTGCTTCTATACGCATGGACCATCTAAAAGAAACTCTAATAAATTTTAGCTACAACTAGATCCCAACTCCAACAACTCTGGTTGTATGGTTTAGTAGTCTATCAATTCGTTAATACTACTTAATATATACAAAACCATATTTTTAAAACCTCAATGGCTGATCTTTCCATTAATCTACAATTAATTCATAGGTTTGTAGTCAATATTCATCTTTTGTAAGAAGATAAGTTTATACTTTAACTAACCATTTTAGAAATCTTCACAAGCCTTCAAATAACTTGTCAATAACTCCAAAATGTTGACCCAATCAAGTACGTCAATTAACATTTATTTCTTGAAATCCATGTCTTTGTCAAAGAAAATACCAAGCATTTTAAAAATTAAGACAATACCAACAGTAAAATACAGAGTCCAATCATTGGATGGATACTTTTGGACTCCATAGACGTACGGGATCCACAAATTCTAAAATTATTTCTAGTTACATAATAAGAGCATTAGCTGTCAAATAGCAACAAATTACGACCTAGAACTATATCAGGTAGCTGGTTGATGATTTTGCTGTATATGCAGCAAAGAACACAGTTACTACTCCTGCTAAAAAGGAAACTAGTTCTCGTGCCAAATGATACATTGGCATGAGAAAGAGTTTAGTTTTGTATAACTTCCGTTTTGACCAATGAGATAGCCACTAATTGCACATCAAGAGTGATTTACATGACAAATACATATAAATCAGGCATTCAGTAAAAGAAGACACTAACTTAATTAGCTACTCATCATCCCTTGTACCATTAACTTGTAAAGTGCAAACCTCCTCGATGGCAGCCAGGCATTTTAGAAACCATATTCTGCAACTCATTCTGATAAAAAGTAGTAAAATTCCTTAATAGATAAAACCATATAAATAGCAGTTTAGAGAAAATATATAAATACAGATGAACAAGCCTTCCACAACGTACTATTTCAGTAACACAAGTATTTCAATAACCATCCCCTGAAAAAATTCCAACATACACCCACCAATAGCAGTCCTGAAATGGTAAAATAATATCCACAATGACCAACAATGTAGGCAGTAAGAAATGCAGGAAATCAGGAAAATAAATTAGTAAAAGGGGTACTTCTTCAGCAAATAATTAAATATCCTCAAAACTTCCAGTAAAACAACTAATTTTAGCTCCAAAATGTCGAATGTGTAGGACAAAATGTCATTTCCCTTTAGGGTTTAAATTTATGAACTTTTAGGAGCAGTTTTCATGATGTTTTTAAAGCTTGGTGCAGTAACAAGAATATAATTGCATGAATAACTTTTCTACTTATAAGCATCAGAAATTGTGCTCCTTTGCTCACACAATTCTTACAAACACACAAATCTGTAAGTTTTTTGCAAGCCAAACTCTGATTAATTAAAAGCACTAGATTGACGTGTTTAGATTCTAAGACCTTTCCATGATAAAAAGGTTGAACCAACTAAGAAATAAACTGAACTTTATTGCTATAATACTTTACGAGCAACTAAAAATAAGGAGAAATATGTTCCGAGGAAAATGGGAAGAATTTGACATTTTCATGAAGTTAATTCTTTGAGCTACCAGAGTTCTTCGAAATTGCATTGACAAAACTGATTCTGAAAGGTTATTGTTGAGAAGAATGCATAGTGTAGAGGTTAGTTAGGAGGTTAGAAGTTAGTTAGAGGACCAAATGTACATCTGTCAACAACTAATATATTGTTAGGTAGTGAGTGGTTAAGTGATGTATGTATACATATACACATGTACAGTGCATGCAAATATAGATTCGATATTTCCAAATGCTGCTTCTTCCTTTCTCTGTTTTCTCTCTGTTTCTTCAATGATTATGCTTCTTTTAACATGGTATCAGAGCTCGATTTAATTCTGGGGAGTTCAACATTGGCGGACGAGTAAGGAAATGGTACAATTGAGCTAGTCGAATCTAGAATTAGTTTCATCTACTTCAAATTGCAGCTGAGGATACGATCTCTTCTTCGAGCTAGGGTTTGCTAATTTTGAGCAAATTCACCAACTTTTCTGAACTTTTACAACAATTTGAGTGAGTAATTCTCTTCAATCTACAAATCTACAAAATTACTATGGCGATTAATGAAAATGAATGTATGTCAACCAATGTTACATCATCTACATCTGATACTCAGAATATTGACTTAGTTCATCACAATCATCTTTTGTATATTCATCCGTCTTATACTCAAGGTGTTGTTCTCATCTCGATTTAGCTTCGAGGATCTAAAACTACTCTCTTTGGAGTAGATCTATGGACTATTGCATGGCAAAAACAAGTTAGGTTTTGTGCTAGGAACTTGTAGGAAAGAGCTTTATGATTCGAGTCTTCATGAACTTTGGGATCGATGTAATGATATTGTTTTAGCATGAATAATGAACACTGCAGCTCCAAGTTTACTGAGTACTGTGATATATGCATCTAATTCCCATAATGTCTGGGAAGATCTTCGTGAGAGATTTGATAAGGTGAATGGTGCTAGATCATTTTATCTTCAAGGAGATTGAAAAACTGACTCAAAATCTACTAACTGTGTCTGAATATTTCTCAAAACTTAGAGAGGTATGGGATGATTATGAAGCCTTAACTCCTCCTCCTTCAAGTGGATGTCCTAAATCCAAGCAGCATGCAGAACATTACCAACTACAAAAATTGTATAAGTTTTTGACTGGTCTAAATGACTATTTTGATAATGCTAAAGATCAGATCCTTATGATTCGACCACTTCCAAATGTCAACCAGGCCTATGCTATGATTGTTACTATTGAGAGTCAAAGGCGAAACAATGCAGCTCTAAGCGTTGGCATTGGTGATTCAGCAACACTGATGAGTAAGGCTAACTCAGGAAATAGAAATAACAGTTTCAAACCTAGAAATAGTCTTAGGAGTCCTACACTACAATGTGACTACTGTCACTTGAAAGGTCATAACAAGGACACTTGCTATAAGCTCCATGGATACCCTACTGATTTCAAGGCCAGAGAAGAGGTTATTCAGGTCTTCAGGTGAACAATATATTTAATGCTAGAGGATTTCAACCTTCTAATCTTCCTCAACCTACTCCTCAATTTTACCCTGCTCCAGTGTTTACTTAAGAACAATATGATCAGATCCTGCATATGTTGAACAAAGGAAAGCAGGTAGAATCAATGGAAAATGCAGTAACTATGAACAAAATAGGTACTATAAAAGCCTTCATGTCTCATCTAGTTAATGGTAACTGGATAGTAGACACAGGGGCCTCCAACCATATGGTACATAATTCTAAGTTACTAAGTGAAATCAAGGATCCGGCTAGTATAGATTATAACAAGGTTCATCTTCATAATGGTGAGCAGATTGCTATCAATCATACTGGAGTTACCATAATTTCCAAACTAAATCATTTTTGAATGTATTATACATTCCAGACTTCAAATACAACTTGCTTCAGTCTCAAAGCTTACAAAGGAGTTAAGATATCTTGTTGCATTCTTTCCTGGTTTCTGTCTTTTTCAGGATCTCTTGAGTGGGAAGGTAATGGGGATTGGTAAGAAAGAGTATGGACTCTACATGCTGAAGCCAGATATTCATGAAGACTTAGTGCAGCTGCAGAATGCAAAGCAAAGTAACAATTTAGCATCCTCTGTAAATACTATCTCTAGTTATAATAAGGCAGTCCATCCTAAGTCTACTGAGAATTGTATTGTGTCTTTGTGGCACAAGAGACTAAGACATGCACCTCTGAAAGTTCTACAAAAAATTAGTAGTTTACCTCACATTCCTATGCAAGGCCATCATTTTACAGTATGTCCTATTGTTAAGCAATCTAGACTGCCATTTCCTTACAACATTTCTTGTTCTACTCTTCCTTTTGAACTTGTGCATGCTGATGTCTGGGACCCACAAAGGTTTCCAACTCATGATGGTAAGATATACTTTATGACATTGGTAGATGATTTCTCTAAGTAGACATGGCTCTTCTTAATGAACACAAAGGCAGAATCTGTTGTTGTACTGAAAATGTTCTTAACACTAGTTCAGAATCAATTTGATAACAAGGTTAAGTGTCTTAGGTATGACAATGGTACTGAGTTCTTCAATGAGCATGTAACTAGTCTCTTTGTTGTTTCATGGAATTATTCATCAGAGTTACTGTGTATATACACCTCAGCAGAATGGTACAGCTGAAAGAAAACACAAGTCTATTCTTAACATGGCAAGAGCCTTGAGGTTTCAAGTATTTGTTCCACTCCAGTTCTGGGGTGAGTGTGTCTCTACATCGGTTTATCTTTTGAATAGATTGCCTATTGTCTTGTTGAATGGAGGATCTCCCTTTGAGAACTCTATGGCAAGGTTCCATCTCTCCAGCACTTGAGGGTCTTTGGTAGTCTGTGTTATGCCACTTTTACTAGCAAAGCAGATAAATTTAGCCTCAGATCCATTCCTACTGTTCATCTTGGCTACTCTTCTATTCAAAAGGGATACATTTTATATAATCTTTACTCAAAACTATTCTTTGTGAGCAGGGACGCTGTCTTCAAGGAGGATGTCTTTCCCCTTAAGCATGACATATTTGGTTCTTCTCCTTTATTTTCCATTTTGGATCTTTTAGAAGCTGATTGCTCTTCTCTTCAGTGCATTCCTCCTCTTAGAACTCCTATGACTGAGTTCCCTTATTTCGTTTCTAATTAATCAGTTGATTCTACTCAGCCAACTTCTAATCTTCATCCACTGTCTAGTCCTTCTCCTATTGTTGCTCCACCTTCTATTAGGAAATCATATAGGACCTCTGTTCCTCCTATATGGTTAAAATACTATGTTGTACCCTCCAAAGAAGCAGTCTGCAATTATTCTATTTCCCAGTATGTTTGTTATGACAAGCTGTCTTCTGCCTATCAGAATTGTATTGATGCATACTCAACTGTGTCTGAGCCTACCTCCTATGCTGAGGCTAGTACTGACCCTAAGTGGATAGAAGCCATGCGGGCTGAGATTGCTGCTATTTAGGAGAATCAGACCTGGTCCATTGTTGATCTGCCTCATGGCAAGACTCCTATTGGTTGCAAGTGGGTGTTCAAGGTCAAATATAAGTCCACTGGGAGGTGGAAAGGTATAAGGCTCGACTGGTTGCTAAGGGGTATAGTCAGCTTGAAGGACATGATTACAAAAAGACTTTCTCTCCTGTAGCCAAAATGGACAGTGAGATCTGTGTTGGCTTTGGCTGCAACATCTGGTTGGTTTATTTTTCAAATGGATGTGCACAATGTATTTCTTCAAGGAGATCTGCTTGAGGAGGTCTATATGCAAATCCTAGATGGCTTTGCCAGCCAGAGGGAGTGTCATCAGAAAGTATGCAGATTGCATAAGTCTTTGTATGAACTGAAGCAGGCTCCTAGACAGTGGAACCTGAAGCTGACTTCTGCTCTCAAGGATATGTGATTTGGACAGTCTCGTTATGATTATTCTCTTTTCACACAAAGGATAGGTGGTGATTTGATAGTAATCCTGGTATATGTTGATGACATGCTGGTAATTGGGAACAGTGTGGAGATTATTCATCAAGTAAGGACAGACTTGCAAGCTAAGTTCAAAATAAAGGACTTGGGAGAATTAAAATTCTTTCTGGGAATTGAGTTCTCCAGATCTAAAGAAGGATTTCTTATGAATAAAAGGAAGTATGCTCTTGAGTTAGTGTCTAAGTTGGGATTGGATGGTGGAAAGCTTGTTGCTACACCTCTTGAGTTCAATCATAAACGCACCTCAGTAGCATTTGATGAATTCATGAACAAGGGTGAAGCCTCTACAGATGCACAACTTGAGGACCTAGGGAGCTATCAAAGACTGATAGGCAGACTGCTGTACCTAACAATGACAAGGCCAGACATTGCCTTTGTTTTTCAAGTACTGAGCCAACACATGCATGCTCCTAAGCAGTCACATATGGAAGCAGCTGTACGAGTGGTCAAGTACATCAAGAGAACTGCATGATTGGGACTGTTTATGCTAGTAAAAAGTAACAAGGAACTGGTGGCCTATTGTGATTTAGACTAGGGTTCATATGTGGAAACCAGGAAGTCTATTACTGGTTATATAGTTAAGTTTGATGAAGCTTTAATCTATTGGAAGTCCAAGAAGCAAAGCACAGTTTCTAGGAGCTTTGCTGAATCATAATTCAGGAGCATGGCAGCTACTGTTGCTGAAGTCACTTGGATAGTTGGTTTGTTTGGAGAGCTAGGAGTTGTTGTGAACATTCCTGTGTAGTTGTTCTGTGATAGCAAAGCTTCTATACAAATTGCAGCATACCCCATATTTCATGAAAGGACAAAACACTTTGACATTGATTGTCACTTTGTAAGGGAGAAATTCAGGGTGGTCAAATTTAGACTCAACATATCGGGACTAAGGAACAACCTGCTGACTTTCTTACCAAGAGTCTATGCCAACCACAACATGAGTATTTGATTAGTAAGCTGGGAATAAAGAACCTCTTCCATCCCTCAGCTTGAGGGGGAGTGCTGAGAAGAATGCAAAGTGTAGAGGTTAGTTAGGAGGTTACAAGTTAGTTAGTGGACCAAATATACAACTGTCAACAACCAATATATTTTTATGTAGTTAGTGGTTAAGTGATGTATGTATATATACACACGTACAGTTCATGCAAATACAAATTCGATATTTCCAAACTCTACTTCTTCCTTTTTCTATTCTCTCCCTGTTCCTTCAATGTCTATGCCTCTTTTAACATTATAGATACATGGTAACTGAAATAAAATAGATAATCATACATACGTTATTGAATTATAACTCCAACTTTAACCTACAAGTTTCCAAATGGCTCTAACTTCACATAATAGTTTCTCAATATTGCTCCTTCGATGCATTGCTATTACACTATGCATTACATTGCCAACGTATCATTTATCAGACCTCGACATCATATGAGATTATCTATAGTTTAAGCATAGACAAAGCAATAGAAGCCAGTGTAGCAGTTAAGAAAAATGTCAAGAGATAAAAGACAATTTACTAGAACCATATAAAGAAATGTAAAAATTGTGTGGGGTAGCCACTTTTTAAAGTGGTATTTACTTTTTATCCAGCATTTTTAATGCTCAGCAATAGTAGCCACTAGTCTATTAAAATTAATATGAAAAGACTGTATTACCCTTTCTTCTATCTCTTTCATGTGTTAGGGAGAAGAACTGTGCCGCCGTCTGTGAGACAGAAGGATTTTCTGGTGGCGACTGCCGTGGACTCCGCTGCCATTATTTATGTACTGGGCCATGCTGAGAATGTTACTATATGTTATATATATAAGCTTAATTGAGAAACTCTTGAATAAGCACTATGATTGTTCAAAGATTAATGTTCTAGTTTTATTACTAATTAAACTAGTTGTGATCTTTGATCCTATGCAATTATGGTGGTAGATGTATTTCGGTTTGTGATTTATGTGATGTATTTTTGGTTTTCTACTATGTTATGGATCCTAAACTTACAATTACAAGTTCAAAAGTTAAGAGCACTTGGTCCTGAACTTCGAGTTCCAAGTTCAAAAGTTAAGGACACTTGGTCCTGAACTTAGAGTTACAAGTTTAAAAGTTAAGGACACTTAGTCCTGAACTTAGACTAACAATCTTAAAAGTTAAGGACAATAGGTCCTGAACTTACAGTTACAAGTTCAAAAGTTAAGGACAATAGGTCCTGAAGTCCTGAACTTAGACTAACAAGCTCAAAAGTAAAAAAGAACGTCCTGAACATAGGCTAAGAAGCCCAAAAGTTATGGACAATAGGTCCTGAACTTACAGTTACAAGTTAAAAATTTAAGGACAATAGGTCCTGAACTCCTGAACTTAGACTAACAAGGTCAAAAGTTAAGGACAATAGGTCCTGAACTTAGGCTAAGAAGTCCAAAAGTTAAGGACAATAGGTCCTGAACTTAGACTAACAAGCTCAAAAGTTAAGGACAATAGGTCCTAAACTTAGACTAACAAGCTCAAAAGTTAAGGACAATAGGTCCTGCACTTAGACTAACAAGCTCAAAAGTTAAGGACACTTGGTCCTGAACTTATAATTACAAGTTCAAAAGTTAAGGACACTTGGTCCTGAACTTAGACTAACAAGCTCAAAAGTTAAGGACAATATGTCCTGACCTTAGACTTACAAGTTCAAAAGTTAAGGACAAGTAGTCCTTAACTTAGAGTTACAAGCACAGAAATTAAGAACATGGTCCCGAACTTCGAGTTCTAAGTTCAAAAGTTAAGGAGATTTAGTCCTGAGTCCTGAACTTAGAGTTACAAATTCAAAAGTTAAGAATATATAGTCCTGAAGTCCTGGACTTAGAGTTACAAGTTCAAAAGTTAAGAACACTTCGTCCTGAACTTTATGAATAGAAGGTGTTTTTGTCCGGGAAGGTGAAGTTTATTAAAACATTGGCTAAAGATTAAAAACATTTTAAATAGTGGCTTAAAAATAAATACATGTGTTATTAGTCACCCTAGAGAATTCATAAACTAACCATTAATGGGGCATAAAGTTGAGTTGACTCGAAACCATCCTGTGCACTAGAATAAAGGTGTTGAATTCCGTCTGACTGCATACTGCATTTGGTGAGGAAAAAGGCGGGTGCGGAACCCAAGTAGGTCATTTTTGCACAAGTAGAACAAAAATAGGTCCAAAAAAAAA
>MDKI01201918.1:0-28255 GCA_005239505.1 Nicotiana paniculata | reverse complement strand
CCCTAAACGTGTAGGAGACTTCTATTTCAATCGGGAAACACTTAAACTCGTCAAAACTCGAAACTGACTAGAACCAGGAGATCAGGCGTTTTGGCTCTAAGGCCTGGCTTTAGGAGGCAAACGCCTTCCTAACGCCAGGGCCAGCCTGACTTCAGGAGGAAAACGCCCCCTAACGCTAGGGCTAACCTGGTTTTAGGAGGCAAACGCCTGGATAAGGCCAGGGTGTTCCCTCTTCGCCTCTCAAGCGTATTTTTGACGTATTTGCATCCATTTAGCTCGGTTTTCATCTCCAATACACCTACACATGAAATAAACTCCATTAAGCACATAAAAAGTGTATTTTTATCATTAATACGCATAAACTGTAAGGCATATAACATGTTAAATTATGAATTCTAGCCTCGCATCACATCACCATATCAAATACAAAGCAACCAGGACAATGACACAAGATACAACGAATAAATCAATACAAGAACTTCAATTCACAAAGAAAAAGTAGAACATCGTTCACCAGGAATAATCATGACACAGAATAATAAGTGCAAAAGGGAACAACTTGACCAGGGAAAAACAAGACAACCAAAAAATCCACAAATTCAAGTCAACAATAAGAAGACAACACAAGTCAAATAATTCCAAGTAAGGACAAGTCGACTAAGGTAAAAAGTATCTAAACTTCTTTTAAGATTGAGCAGTTATGAGGATATTCAACAATTTCACTTAAGGACAAGCAGCAGGAGAATAATCATAACTTCAGTTAATACCAAAAACAATTATAGGATGAGATGAATATAATTACAATTTGAGACAAGCAGTTAAAAGGATCTAGCATGACAGTAAAAAGGAGTAAATTCTTCAGATAAGTCAATTAGGAGTCAGATAGGCAAGAGGAGTAAATCCAAAAGTAGGAAATCCTACATTTAGGCAAGTAAAGATGAAACTAGAAATTTGGAAATTCAATCATGCCAAGAATAATTAATACTCAGCGAATATAAGGACCTAAGATTCCAAAAAAGCAAATTTTTCCACAAATAAGTGCGAGCACGCACTGGTCACTTCGCGTACACGAACTACAACCAACATAGAAGACTCAAATTCTAAGGGGAAATTCCCACACAAGATTAGGCAAGATACTTACCTCAATCGCTCAAATCAAACTTGAAATCATGTTCTTGCCACGAGTATCCGACTCCAAATGACCCAAATCTAATCAAATCAATAGCATCGGGTAAATATACTACAAGCAACTAGTTTAACTAATAAATTCGAAGCTAAGATGCGAAATTAGGAAAATTGCCCAAAATGTGCCTCGGGCCCACGTCTCGTAAACGAGGGAAAGTTACAATTTTAGAACACCAATTCACTCACGAACTCACTCGAACAAGAATCATCGAAAACTGACGTCAAAATCTCATTCAAATCTCTGATTTCTATTGGGGAACCTTCCTCCCATTTTCATGATTTTTCACCCAAATTCATTGATTATATTGAAGAAATTGCTATAGATTAATGATATATAAGTGAAATAAGGTTAGGAATCTCTACCTATGAGTCTTCTCCTCAAAACCCACTCAAAACCGTCAAATCCCGAGCTCCAAATCAATTTTAGAAGTTGTGAAATCAAACTCTCGATTTTTCTTATGTCTGCCCAGCGCTGCTCGCACCTGCGGTCCCGCTTCTGCGGCTTGGGCTCCGCATCTGCAGAAATCACTAATCCCCTCAAACTCCGCATCTGCGGCACTTTCCTCGAAGATGCGGCTCCGCTTCTGCGGTCCATGAGACTGTCACGACCCCAAATCCTAAACCGGCCGTGATGGCACCTATCGTGGAACTAGGCTAGCCAATAATCCCATGTTCACAATTTCTTCCAAAATACCAATCAAATTTCAAGCATTTCATAAAATATACAGAGTTTACCAAATACATTAGGCCAAAAAAATAGTGCCACCAACCCCAAAACCCGGAGCCAACACGTCATGAGCATCTAAGAGAGATAAGCCAAATGTATACTATTATAATACAAAACCTCCAAATAAATAACTAGATACAACAAGAAGGGAAAACAGAGATACTGCGGACGCTGAACAGCTACCTCTATATCCCGCAATCCAGCTCCACATGAAATAGATGGCTAATGCTCGGTATCTGCACCTGAATCTGCACACAGGAGTGCAGGGAGTAATGTGAGTACGCCAACTCAGTAGTAATGAAAATAAATCAAGTCTAAGCGGCAAGGAAACACATGAAAATCAATGTCATCAATTCACAATATTCACAGCCTTACTTTGCAACAGTATAAACATAGATATATGAAATCGTCATGCCTTAAACCAACTTCATAAAAGTCCTTAGAAGAATGCATATTTTTAACAACTTCAAACCGAAAGATTTAGTATGAAAATGAAATGAATCATATAGAGGCCCCTCGGGCAAAACATATTTCATAAGTTCAGAGTGAAATTAGTGAAATCATAAGTAGCCCCCCTCAGGAAAAACATGTATAATAATCATCCCTTCGGGCATGCCTCACAGTCACTCATAATCAGTCACTCAACACCTCACAGTCACTCAGCACCTCACAGTCACTCATGCCTCCCAATCACTCGTCACTCGGCACTCTACACTCGGTGCACTCACTAGGGGTGTGTGCAGACTCTGGAGGGGCTTCTTTAGCCCAAGCGCTAATCTCAAGCCACCTCGTTACGTATCATATCCTCACAATCAGGCCCTCAGCCTCACTCAACAGAACCCCTCAAAAAGCCCCTCGGGCGAATCAGTAAAACAGGGTACTTGACCCAAAATGTCATTTTTAAATCTCAAAGTAGTGTAAATCAGGTTGAGTTTCGAAAACAGTAAGCACAATGTGGCTGAGTGAAATCATCAGTAAATAGTGAGGAAAAACAGAAGCAAAAAGCGCCCAAGGGGTCTAAAAAGATCGGCGCGAGGCCCCAAACACGGCTTATAGCCCAAATATTTCAACAATCCTTAGAACATAATTCAACATAAGGTTTTGAGTAAAATATGCAACTCGTTAGTTGCCGCGGAGTGGACCTAGTCCAAATCCAAAAATCAGTGCGCGCCACATACTCGTCACCCGACATGTGCGCCATTCTAAAATCAGTGAGAAATACATAGTTCGGGGTTTAATACCCTCAAGATAAGATTTATAACCATTACTTACCTCTACCGTCCACCCCTCAAATTGGCTCCCGATTGCTCCGAATCTAGCCAAAACCAGTTTAACATAATTAATATATGCTAAAGGAACACAACCCAATCGAAAAATATCAAATTATACAAGAATCTCGAAATTCGGCCAAACCCAAGCCCCGGACCCACGTCTCAGAATTCGATAAATTTTACATCACTAGAAACCTCGTCCTTCCATGATTCTACCCATACAAATAACATCACAGCCGGACCACAATTGCCTACCCAATTGCCAAAAGAATTTTCCAATCCTCCACCCATTCTTCCTAACCTTTTCCTACTTCAATCCTCCAACTTACAAGCCTAATCTGAACAAAATAGCATAGAAACTATTTTGATAACCCAAGAACTTACCTTCTCTGAAGAACCACGAATTCCCTCTTCAATTTGCCTTCAAAAGAGCTCTAACCGCATGCAACAATGGTGGAATGAAACAAATTTCACGGAGGCCACTTTTATACTGTTCTGCACAGCATTTACGCACCCGCGGACACTTAGTCGCACCTGCGGAACCGCACCTGCGGTCCCAGGTGCGCACCTACGCAATCCCACTAACGGACCAATTCTCGCACCTGCGGCCACTTCTCCGCACCTGCGGCTTCGTGGGTGCGACCATCTCTTCGCACCTGCGGATTTTCCATGCCTAGCCTCCTTTCGCACCTGCGCATGGCCTTTTGCACCTGCGCATGGCCTTTCGCACCTACGACATCGCACCTGCGACTACCCATCCGCAGGTGCGGCCAACACCAGAAACTTACACCAGCAGCTAATTGCTGTAAATTTCAAGTTCAAAACTCCGCTAACCATCCGAAATCAATCCCGAGCCCCTCGGGGCCCCAACCAAACATACCAACACACTCCATAGCATTATTCCAACTTAGTCGAGCCTTAGGAACACCAAAAACAACACGAAAACACCAAAATTACATCAAATTCAAGTCTATGAACTTTGAAACTTCCAAATTTCGCCAACTGCATCGAAACCAACCAAAACACCTCCTATTGACCTGAAATTTGCACACATACCCAAAATAACATTACGGACCTGCTCCAACTTTCGGAATCCCATTCCGACCCCGATAGCCTATTTTCCACTACCGACCGGAAATCACCAAAAACTAACTTTCGCCAATTGAAACCTAATTCTACACCGGACATCGCAACTTCATTCCGAACACACTCCTAAGCCCCAAATCACCTAACAAAGCTATCCGAGCCATAAAATCCGCATTCCGAGGTCGTTCACCAATAAGTCAACTCTCAGTTGACTTTTCCAACTATTAGGCTACTTTAAGAGACTAAATGCCCCAATTCTCACCATGACCACCCGGACCCAAACAAACTGACCCAACACAACAAAAACAGGCTAGCAATATATGACAAATGCAGAAATGGGGGAAACGGGATAAATCTCGCGGAACGACCGGCTGGGTCGTTACAGAGACGCACCTGCGACCACTGACCCCTAAGCCTAAAACCGCACCTGCGACTCCTCCCCTCACTTTTATGGAACCGCACCTGCGGTCCCACATCCGCAGGTTTGTAAATGACAAGTTCAACAACACCAACAATAGCCTAAGCCCAAAATTCTTCCCGTTGAGCATCCGAAAAACACTCGAGGCCCCTGTGACCTCAATCAAAACCACCAACCAGTCCTAATACCTTATCCCAACTTAGTCGAGCCTTCAAAACACATCACATAAGATCAAAATCTCCAATTATGCATTGCTTCAAGCCTAAGAACTTATAAAATTTTCAAAATCTACAACCGATGTCGAAACACGTCAAAACTAGTTTGAATGACCTCAAATTTTACACACAGGTCATAAATGACACTACCGACCTACAACCACTCTCGGAATTCCATTCCGAGCCCGATATCAAAATTTCACCTATTGGCCGAAATCGTCCAAATTCTAACTTTCGCCAATTCAAGCCTAAATCTACTACATGCCTCGAAAACACAATCTAGACACGCTCCCTAAAATAAGCCAACGGAGTGTACGGAATTCCATTCCGGATCCGTCTTCACACAGTTACAACTACGGTCCGATTTCTAAAGCTTAAACTCATATATAGGGACTGTGTGACTAAAATCTCTCCGAATTTCACAACTAATCATTCCCACAAGTCCCATAAGCAGATATAAAAGTGGGGAAAGCAGTTATTAGGGGATCGGAGCGCTAACTCTCAAAACGACTGACCAGGTCGTTACATTCTCCCCCTCTTAAGAAAATTATTCATCCTCGAACGTGTCAAGATTCACCTCAATATCATCCAATCACTGATTGCAAACTTCCAACATACACCCGCAGGTGATCCCACATCACCCCAACTTACATAAGCCTGATGACACCATCACAACTGCAATTTAGCCTTTCTATCACTACCGAGAAGCCTCATACCTCAATTTCTCACCTTCTACTCATTTCCAACAGACCCAATTCTAAGTCAATATCCGGTATCAGTCCCAACCAACTACATCAAATCATGCCTACACCCACAAGGTACGACCACAAAACATAAAACACCACACATAGGCCCTTAATAACACTTCTGATCACAATAGCTGCCCGAAATCAACTCAGCACCGACAATTAGCCTCATATCCGATAGAACTCTGTTTCAAACCTCCATTACGCTGGTAATAATGTAAGAAACACGAGGACCTCATAATTGACACCTGAACCACCCAGCCACAACTAATACCACCGGCCACTCACCCCACTAGTTAAAACTAAAGGAGCAAAGAACGAAAATGGCTGAATATGAAAAGAGGAACACATAAGGAAACTATCAAACAAGCCCGACTGGAACAACTCTTTATCAATGCTAACCTACAAAACAATATAACAAGGAAAGAATTAAAGCACATGAGCAAATCACAAGGATCCCATCCTGGTATGACTTCCACCGTGGTGCTCAGCCCGGTTCGAACACATCGAATCACGAAGGATCACGAGGGTCTCGCCTCAACTCTACATCATAAATAGGATAACCAACTGAAACATTTCACTGGATCGCTTCATTCAACAAAATTACAACACGTGCTGGCCCCCACACCGGTGGAGCATAAGAATCACAGCTCGTAACCACTGTACTCAGGAATCACATCAAGCCTACCGTACTGGACAACATGAATTTACTACTAGTCCCATATCTCTCAATAAGGAATAGAAACATACGATAGACACGGGCTACCACTCACAAAATTCTCCCAATAGGAGCAAACACGAAGATAGAGTGCAAAGTATAAGATTTACTCATGAATGAAGCGACAAATAAGGGAACTCATCCCGACCAGCAGAGCTATAATGAAATACAAATGGTGCCATTCTATAATCAAATCAAAACATATCGGTACGATAACATCTGGCACAACGGACTCCATCCTACTATATGAAACACATCAACAGGATGGGCCTCCCCCTCTTGGGCGCCCTCTACTCACCTGAATGCCTGCTGTAATACATCTGCCTAGAGCCTGGGACAATCTCTCACCCTGTGACTAGTATCTCCACACTCAAAATAACCTCTCTACTGGGGTGGCTATGGAAACTGTGCGATACGAGTACTCTGAGACCCACGAGTACCTGAAACCCCATACGAAGTCGGTAATGCAAACTGAACTGGCTGACCCACAGAACCTCTACCGTGTCGCACCCTGCCTCCAAAATAAGGACCTGAATATCTCTCTGGTCTACGAGGCCTCCTCGCCTCCCTGGACTCTCTCTCCTGATCTTGTCTGTTCTCTCACTCTCGGTCCCACATGCCCTCTAACAGACGAGCGATCCCTACCACCTGCTGAAACGAAACATATGACCTCAATTCTCGATTTATGCTGAACCGAACATCATGCTTGAGCCCTTCAATGAATCTACGGACTCGCCCTCTAACTGTAGCGACTAAGGCAGGTGCATGCCTGACCAAATCACTGAATCTGATGGCATACTCTAATACTGACATAGTGCCTTGGCGCAACTGCTCAAACTCCACGCGCCATGCATCCCGAAGGGACTGGGGTACAAACTCTCTCAAGAACATCTCTGAAAACTGACTCCACGTAAGTGAAGCTGACTCGGCCGGGCTACTCAACTCACATGCCCGTCACCACTGATAAGCCGCTCTCTGAAGCTGGAACATAGTAAAAGCAACCCCACTTGTCTCAACAATATCCAAAGTGCGGAGGATGCTATGGCACTCGTCTAGAAAACCCTATGCACTCTCTGAAGCCAATCCGCTGAATGTAGGAGGGTTATATCTCTTGAACCTTGCAAATCTAAGATTCTCTCCCTTAGATGTTGCTGCTCTGACTATGAGCTGAACTGGAACCACAAGTTGTGTCACTATGACACGTGGACCCTGACCAACGTGAACTCGCTGCTCTGGAGTGTGTACGCGGGGAGTCTAGGCTCCTCTCCCGGTCGGTGAAGCAACTGGTGCAACCTGAAGTAACCCCGTCTGAGCTAATGTACCAGACATGCTTAGGAACTGTGCTAAAGTCTCCTGAAGCCCGAGGGTAACAACAGGTGCCTCCGGTGCCTGCTCCCCAATTGGAACTGCTGTTGGCTCCTCAACGGCTGCTCTGGTAGGTGGCCTAACTACGACACGTGCTCCTCGTCGACCTTGGCCTCTGCCCCTAGAGACATCTGTCTCGGGGGTGACATCATCAGGAACCACGGTTCTTGTCCTCACTATCTGTGAGAGAATAGAATGACAAATTTCAAACTTCAAGGCCAATGAACTCGCATGATAGAAATGAAAGAAATGGAATTGTCCTAATAGTTCGGTAGCCTTTCGAAGATAAGTATAGATGTCTCCGCACTGATCCGCAAGACTCTACTAGACTGGCTTATGACTCGTAACACCTATGAACCTAGAGCTCTGATACCAACTTGTCACGACCCAAATTTCCCCTCCGTTGGGTATCGTGATGGCACCTAGTCTTAAGGACTAGGTAAGCCTACTTACATGGAATAGCAAAAATAATAAATAAAATCTAATATTTTTCTAAAATAAATAATTTTTTATACATTGCATATTTCCAAAAACCCGGTAGTACAAGTCATAAGCTCTATAAAGAGTTTTACTACAACTTCTAAATACAACTGTTAGGGGGTAAGTGAAAACGTTGTAAATACAAAATAGGAAGGTGACTCCGAAGCCTGCGAACGTAGCAGCAGGTTACCTTGAGTCTCCTCAGCAAGAGTCCGCACAACTACTAACAATCAATACCTGGATCTGCACAAAAAATATGCGGAAGTGTAGAATGAGCACACCACAGTGGTGCCCAGTAAGTATCAAGACTAACCTCAGTGAAGTACTGACAAAGACTAGTCAAGACACCCACTGGTCTAATAAATCAACAGGCATAAATATAGGATTGACAGGGCATGACACCTATCTAATGACTACACAACATAGTTAACAACATAACAACTGCAATGCGGAAGGAAATACAACAATTAACGACAGAACATAATACAAATACACAGAAGGATGGACAGGAACACAATCCAAGTCCGGAAATCACAATACAATAAGGACAATTAGTAACTCAACACTGCATTAGTCTCCACACAAGTCCTTGGCCACAAACACCACTAAAATGGTCAAATCTTCCAGTGTAAACTTTCACCTGCAATTTTCTATATTGAAAACTTTAAGGTAAGATCCTTTTTAAAGGGGAAATTCTTTTGAAATATAATTTTCCTAATAGATGTCTCTCAGACATAATTTTCTTAAAGATCAAAGATTTTCAAATATATTTTTCCAAAGAAAGTGCCCTTAAAACATAGTTTTTCTGCAACATAAACATTTTTCAAATATTCTCTTCCAAAGGGATATCCTTCAACATAGTTTCGTTTAACATAAACATTTTTCAAATATTCTCTTCCAAAGGGATATCCTTCAACATAGTTTCGTTTAACATAAACATTTTTCAAATATTCTTTTTCCAAAGGAATGTCCGTCAACATAGTTTTATTCAGGATAATTGTTTTTCAAATTGGACTTTCCAATATAATTGTCTTTCAAACATAATTCCTTTGATAAAATCTACTGGGATCCTGTCCCGTAGTCCCGAATTCATCACACAATGCAGAGGATATCTTGGAATACGTCCGTAGTCCCAAATTAAATATGCAGTACATGGGGAAAGCTCCCGGAATATGTCCGTAGTCCCAATTTAAATATGCAGTACATGGGGAAAGCTCCCGAAATACGTCCGTAGCCCCAATTTAAATATGCAGTACAAGGGGAAAGTTCCCGGAATACGCCCGTAGTCCCAATTTAAATAAGCAGTATAAGGGAACGCTCCCGGAATACGTCCGTATTCCTAATTTAAATATGTAGTGCAACAACAAAAGACAAAAACTATAGCACGACAGAAGACTCGTACATCACCACATCAAATACAAAGCAACCAGGACAATGACACAAGATACAGCGAATAAATCAGTATAAGAACTTCATTCACAAAGAAACAGTAGAACATCGTTCACCAGGAATAATCATGACACAGAATACTAAGTGCAAAAGGGAACAACTTGACCAGGGAAAAAAAAGACAAGCAACAAATCTACAAATTCAAGTCAACAATAAGAATATAGTACAAGTCAAATAATTCCAAGTAAGGACAAGTCGACTAAGGTATAAAGTATCTAAACTTCTTTTAAGGTTGAGTAGTTACGAGGATATTCAACAATTTCACTTAAGGACAAGCAGCAGGAGAATAGTCATAACTTCCGTTAAGACCAAAAACAATTATAGGATGAGATAAAGATAATTACAATTTGAGATAAGCAGTTAAGAGGATCTAGCATGACAGTAAGAAGGAGTAAATTCTTCAGATAAGTCAATTAGGAGTCAGATAGGAAAAAAGAGTAAATCCAAAAGTAGGAAATCCTAGATTTAGGCAAGTAAAAATGAAACTAGAAATTTAAAAATTCAATCATGCTAAGAACAATTCATACTCAGCGAATATAAGGACCTAAGATTCCAAAAAGGCAAATTTTTCCACAAATAAGTTCGAGCACGCACTTGTCACCTCGCGTACACGGACTACAACCAACATAGAAGAATCAAATTCTAACGGGAAATTCCCACACAATATTAGGCAAGATACTTACCTCAACCGCTCAAATCAAACTTGAAATCATGTTCTTGCCACGAGTATCTGACTCCAAATGACCCAAATCTAATCAAATCAATAGCATCGGGTAAATATACTACAAGCAACTAGTTTAACTAATAAATTCGAAGCTAAGACGCGAAATTAGGAAAATTGCCCAAAAATCCCCTGGGCCCATGTCTCGGAAACGAGGGAAAGTTACAATTTTAGAACACCCATTCACTCACGAACTCACTCGAACAAGAATCATCAAAAACTGACGTCAAAATCTCATTCAAATCTCGAATTTCTCTTTGGGGAACCTTCCTCTCATTTTCATGATTTTTCACCCAAATTCATTGATTATATTGAAGAAATTGCTATAGATTAATTATATACAAGTGAAATAAGGTTAGGAATCGCTACCTATGACTCTTCTTCTCAAAACTCACTCAAAACTGTCAAATTCCGAGCTCCAAATCGATTTTAGAAGTTATGAAATCAAACCCTCGATTTTTCATATTTCTGCCCAGCGCTGCTCGCACCTGTGCTTCTAAGACCGCACTTGCGGTCCCGCTTTTGCGGCCTGGGCTCCGCATCTATGAAATCACTAATCCCCTCTAACTCCGCATCTGCGACACTTTCCTCGTAGATGCGGCTCCCCTTATGCGGTCCATGAGACGCACCTGCGACCACTGACCCCTAAGCCTAAAACCGCACCTGCAACTCCTCCCCTCGCTTCTGCGAAACCGCACCTGCGGTCCCACATCCGCAGGTGCGTAAATGACAAGTTCAACAACACCTGCAGTAGCCTAAGCCCAAAATTCTTCTAGTTGAGCATCCGAAAGACACTTGAGGCCCCCGGGACCTCAACCGAAACCACCAACCAGTCCTAATACCTTATCCCAATTTAGTCGAGCCTTCAAAACACATCACATAACATCAAAATCGCCAGTTATGCATGTATTCAAGCCTAAGAGCTTATGAAATTTCTAAAATCTACAACCGATGTCGAAAAACGTCAAAACTAGTCAATGACCTCAAATTTTACACAAAGGTCATAAATGACACTAAGGACCTACAACCACTCTCGGAATTCTATTCCGAGCCCGATATCAAAATTTCACCTATCGACCCAAATCGCCGAAATTCTAACTTTCACCAATTCAAGCCTAAATCTACTACAGGCTTCGAAAACACAATCCAGACACGCTCATAACCCCGAAATCACCCTACGGAGCTAACGGAGTCTAAATTATTCCATTCCAGATCTGTCTTCACACAGTTCTAACTACGGTCCGATTTCTAAAGATTAAACTCATATACAGGGACTATGTGACCGAAAACTCTCCGAATTTCGCAACTAATTATTCCGACAAGTCCCATAAGTAAATATAAAAGTGGGGAAAGCAGTTTTTAGGGGGTCGGGGCGCTAACTCTCAAAACGACCGACCGGTTCGTTACATATGAAGTCCTGATAAAGATAATATTATAACTCACAAAACTAGGAAAATATACGCAAATTTCGGGATATTGATTTTTCTTTGTGCTTCGATATCAAATTAAAAGATCATCCAAAAATTAAAGAAGGGTTTAGCCTTAACATACCTGGAGTAGGGAAAAATCCGTATGATATTCTTGAAAAAGATTGCACCGTACTCCTTTAAATAGCATTCAACCTCTAAGTACAATGTTTAATTTGGAAAAATCTTCATTATAAGGAATACAAGAAACATAATGTTATGGTACGACCATACTGAAGTAAAATATATCTTCGTTGGAACTTGTTGCATTTGTTAGCTCTATTACCCTTTATCAGACACTGTCAGGAATTAAGTGTTTAACCAAGGGGTCTAGCTCCATTCTTTAGCTTATGCACTTATCTTTGTGGTTGAAGTTGAAGATGACTATCAGATTTCTTAGCAAATTAGATTTCTTGTTTTCTGGTAAGTATTTATTAAGCAAGTTACTTCTTGCACTTTGGGACCAAATTGTGATGTCTTACACTTAAATACACGTAAGTGTCCACCTAAGACAATATGACTAAGAGTCATAGGTGTTAGTACTTGCTTGCTGCCACGTGGGGGTGAGAGTGGGAATTTTTAATCTTTATCCACTTATTAGGTAATTAGATAATGTCCCGTTATCCGGTAATTAACAAATTATCCGCATAATTAAGAATTATCTCAAATTACTTAATATTCTACTCATTTTTAATATACTTCATATATCATACTATCTCGATCATATGGTACCTTGTATGGTACTAGTCCATAAGTATTGGGTATTATAGCTCGGACCGTATTTGATTCTAAAATGATAAATTTCGACGAACCTCACTTTCTTCAACTCGTTTACCCTTTCACCTTCACGGCTTTACTTATCACTTGTTATAATATCATAAATAGTTAAAACCTCAAAAAATAGTCTTTTCCTCATCTTAAAGTACTACTATTACAATATTAAAATAATAAATCGTGGTACCATATAAATTCAACACATATACTATTATTTCGTTAAAATATCCATGTAAAAATACATATCTTTTCTCAACTTTTAGTTTTGCTAATCTCGTATAAAGAGTACAAATTCTCGTATGATTAAGTCTTAAAATGGTAAAAAGATAACCTTCTTTTCTTGTGAGAAAATAATTTTTATACTAAATAATTCACTACCTCGTTTCCCTTACAATCAACAACTTATGCCAAATAATTTCAAGCTTTTCTACTGTTAATCAGCAAAATACTTCAGTGTTCCTAGTCCATGTACGCTACAATTTGATGCCATAGCCCAATTTCATGTAGTGTAGAAAATTTCAAACTTTATTTGCATAAGGTGAATATGAATAGGTATTATAATAATTCCTTGTTAATTTCACTAATAGTAGTTAATTTCATTAGAATGGTAAATGCATTATGAACCATAATTTGAAATCTTGAGAAGACATCATTATGGACTAGTAATTCAGTTACTACATAACTCTATGAGAAATGTAATCATATGAAAGGCCAAACTTGAACTTACAGTGTCTCATAATAATTATAATGTCTTAAACACTTTATAACTTCCTAATAGACATAATTCCTTCGAACTCATGTGGATTTACTACCAAACATCCAAATGCTAAGGTACATGATGTATCGGCCTGTGGGTAAGTTTATTTATTACCTTAAGGCTAGAAAACTAGTAAGTAACATGTGTTTGACGTGTCTAGCACATGTGCGAAATATGAAAGCTGACTCCCCAATGCTTGATCAATACATATTGTGGAAGAGTTTCCAGAAGTGTTCTTGGATGATCTCCCAAGGATACCACAAGATAGGGAGATTAAGTTTGGCATAGACACATTGCCAGAAACTCAGCCAATCTCGATTCCTCCTTACAGAATGACTCCACCTGAGCTAAATGAACTCAAGAAGAAATTACAAGACCTTTTAGATAAGGATTTTATTCGACCAAGTGTTTCACCCTGGGGTGCTCCAGTATTGTTTGTGAAGAAAAAGATGGTTCCCTACAGATGTGCATAGATAACCGCTAGCTGAATAAGGTCGCTATCAGAATAAATATCCACTTCCTAGTATAGATGACTTATTTGATTAGTTACACGGTGCTAGGTATTTCTCAAAAAAAGATCAGAGAAGCAAACATCCTGAAAATCGATTTCAGGACTTGGTATGGTCACGATGAATTTTTAGTGATGTTCCTTAGGTTAACCAATGCACCAGCGACTTCTATGGAAATAATGAACATAGTCTTCCAGCCTTTCTTATATCCCTTTTTCATAGTATTTATCGATGCAATTTTAGTATATTCCAGCAACCGGGAAGAACATGGGATCATTTGAGAATAGTTCTCCAGATACTAGAGATCCGTCTGCTTTATGCCAAATTCTCCAAATGTGAATTTGGCTAGATATAGTTACATATTTGGGACATGTGGTCTCGGGGGAAGGAGTTAGAGTAGACCCATAGAAAACAAAAGTAGATAAAAGTTGGCCTAGACTGACGACCCCTATGGAGATTCGCAGTTTTCTAGTATTGCAGGTTACTACCGTCATTTTGTAGAAGGGTTCTCTTTATTAGCTGCCCCGTTGATAAAGTTAACTCAGAAAAATGTGAAGTTTCAGTGATCTGAGTTTGTGAGAAAAATTTTCAGGAACTCAAGAACATGTTGACTACAACCCTTATCCTGTCTCTATCTACCCCTACAGGTAGATTTGTGATCTATTGTTATGCTTCCTGTCACGACCCAAAATACGTAGGTCGTGATGGCGCCGGACACCACTGTCAGGCAAGCCAAATCCTTAATTAGATGAACACATTCATGTTTTAATATTTTTCTAAAACCATTACCTTTTCTTGCATTTCATAATCAAATAAATAAATTTTCATAAATTAAATACGACAGCAAATAAAATTCTATGATTTTAAAAACAGTGACCTGAAGATTTCACTTAAACAATTATCCTAATACCTATCCCAGAACCGGGTGTCACAAGTACATGATAAACTTCTAAGAATTTTAAAAATATCACAAATCCTGTCCGAAATACAACTGGACAAGGAAATTTAAAATGAAATAGATACAGTATGAAGGTGACTTTGTCAGCTGCGGATCGCCTCCGGAAGATGCAGCTCGCCCGAGTCTCTGAATACTCCACATTTTCTATGTAAGTACCTGTGCAATAAAATGCACAGCAAGTGTATTATGAGTACAAAAACAACGTGTACTCAGTAAGTCACCCGCCTAGCCTCAGAGAGTTAGTGACGAGAGATCAATTTAGACACTCACTAAAGGTCCATTTAGAATATTTAAGAGTGACACTAAGCATGGTTTTTATCATAGGCAGTTCATAAAACAGGATTTAAACATCCTTCAATTTCATTAACATTTAACACTTTATATCTTCATCATGTTCACAATTAATCAACATGGTGATTTAATCAAATAATAATAAATCAACGGAAGGAACAACTTCTTCCAAAAGTCTTTTTAATAACTTTAAATCCTTGTCATTTCAATTGACAATTTAACATTTCAGGCCAGTAATCAGGAAAATATCATAGCAACTACGCAGCAAATATCATGCGCAAGCAATGCCGAGGGGTTGACCGACTCGAACCATAGATGCATCTATTTCCCCGCTCGCGAATCGATCATGCGACGCGGTTAACATAATACGGCTAGCCTGCTCGCGAATCATACATGCGACTCAGGTGCTCATATGAATACATACACAAATACAGGGCGAATCACTCAAGCGACTCATAACAAGTGGATATTTAAGAAGAAATTGAGACCTGATGGTACAATTGAGAAATATAAGGCTAGACTTGTTATTAGGGGTTTTAACCAAAAGAAAGACATTGATTACTTTGACGCTTATTACCCTGTGACTAAGATAGTGACTATTAGAACTCTTGTTGCTTTAGCCGCTATTTATAATTTAATGATACATCAAATGGATGTTAAAACGACTTTCCTAAATGGTGATTTAGAGGAAGAAATCTACATGTATCAACCTGAGGGATTTGTGATCCAAGGACAGGAGAATAAAGTATGCAAATTGAGAAAGTCTTTGTATGGTCTAAACCATGCACCTAAGAAATGGTACGAAAAGTTTAATAGTACATTAGTGGATAACGGTTTTGTTGTTAATGCATCTGATACTTGTGTTTATTCCAAGATGATTTAGGATAAGATTGTGTTATTATATGTCTGTATGTGGATGACATGTTAATCTTTGGCCCTAATGTGAATGTTGTTAATGAGACTAAGATTTTTTGTCTTCTAAATTTGAAATGAAAGATCTTGGAGAAGCAGATGTGATTTTAGGGGTTAAAATCAAAAGAATTTCGAATGATTTTTCATTGTCTGAGTCTCATTATATTGAGAAAATTTTGAAAAGGTTTAATTGTTTTGATGTAGCACATGTGAGAAATCCTTATGATCCTAGCATAAATTTGAGAAAGAGTAAGGAATCTAGTATTTCTCAAACTGAGTATGCTAAGATAATTGGTAGTGTAATGTTTCTCATGAGTTATACACGACCTAATATTGCTTATGCTGTTAGTAGATTGAGTATATATACTCACAACCCTAGTAGTGAACACTGGAATTCTCTTCATCGTTTGCTAAGGTATTTGAGAGGTATATGGATTGGTGTTTGCATTTTAATAAATTTCCTTTTGTTTTAGAAGGATTTTGTGATGCAAACTAGGTTACTGACAATGATGAAGTTAGATCCACTAGTGGCTATGTGATTACTTTGGGTGCAGGTGCTATTTCTTGGAAGTCTTCAAAATAGACTTGTATAGCACGATTTACTGTGGAGTCTGAATTCATTGCTCTTGAGTTGGCAGGGCAAGAATCCGAGTGGTTGAGAAACTTATTGGTAGACGTACCTTTGTGGGGAAGACAAGCTTCACCACTTTCTCGACATTGTGACTCACAGGAGGCAATTGTAATTTCTAAAAATAGTGCGTACAATGGAAAAAGAAGATATATCTGCATTAGGCCTGGTGCGGTAAAACAGTTGTTGAAACATAGTGTTGTTTCCTTGGAATATGTAAGATCCGAAAGAAATTTGGCGGATCCTTTAACCAAGGGATTGGAAAGGAGAGTTATCCTTGAAACATCGAAGTGGATGGGGCTAAATCCCATGGATTGAGGAAGTATGGTGGATACCCATTTGTGGTCAAATGAAGCCATATGAGACCTTAATATGCACTACATTTTCTATCCCTATGGCATGTTGTAGTGCTTTATAAGGTTGAGCTTATTTCGCTCTTAATGATTCCATAGCCTTAAGGTAGTCTATGTGTAGATATACTTTATGGAATCACCTACGTGAGTGTAAAGGTGCGGTCTCCTTTTATGTAAGACTTGGGATGTCTTACTAGAACACTCATGAGACCCAAGGTATGTGCATGACCATAAAGGCACTTTGTTAGTATCGCGGAGTTTGCATAAAATTAAGGATATAGTATGTGTTGTGGGGGTCTCAACTAATTTTCATTCAGTTCAAGAGTACTTCACTTTGTGGATGTTAGTTGTTGCCTCATTTCACTATGTGTCAATTCAAATTGAAAGATATTGACACTTAAACACATGTTCCTTCTTTTGCCAAGAATTGTTCTATTTTTGTCTTTGCATTAGTGGGGGATTGTTGGTATTATTTTTAATGCAGAGTCAAAGATTTCATTTTGAAAATCAATTCACAACCAATAGCCAAATAATCTTAGATAATGGGTACATTGCAAGAGTTTTTACATGTGGCATTGATTTAATGCCAAGTGTTGAATGACTTTGACAAGTGACTATGCATCTATCATATGTATTCATGCATGGAAGACTAGGTACACTTGTTCATATTGAAGCCAAGTTGACTAATATATTTGGACAAGTGTTAGAAGTCTCGCCACACTTGTCATACTTGCAACATCCCTAATTTCCTATAAATAGGATGTTCACTAGCCATCATATTCACTCAATTCCTAACCAAGAATTCATCTTGTTAATCATTAATTTCTTCCTACAATATTTTTAATTTCTGTAACAGCTACAGATTAATTCCTTCATCTGTAACTGTCCAACAACTTTACCTATAAAAAGGCAGTCTTCTTTGTGAATTATCCAACACAGAAAATACCTTCATCTTGTCTTCTTTCTGGGCAACTGTTTTGTGCAAATTCTAAACTTCCAGCCACGAGTGCACGTGTTTGGAGGTGCTATGGAACCTTGGGGAGCGACCGGTCTTAACGATTTGCACCCAGTCGGGCCATAATCGCTTTCAAGGCAATGGTTTGCCACGACACAATATTTTTGATAAGTTGTTCTTCTTTCTTTCTTATTCTCAGTCAACATTATCTACTCATTTTTCTTACACTATCATATTAAATTATCTATTCAATTATTGAGATGAGTTATAGTAGTTGTAAACAAGAGTTAGGATTTGAAAGGTAAAGGAAACAATTGATAATGAAGGTTTAAAATTAGTGAAAAATGAAATCTTTGACTGGGTATTATATTGTATTATTGATAATATTGTTAAGGTTTATTGTATCCATTTGTGATGACCCAAAGGGTCATATTATAAATTAAGACTCCATTCTAGGTTCATTAGCCTTAAAAAGATTAATCTTATTTACCTCAATTTGCGTGCACATTCCGGGCATGAAACCAAAAAGCTTTTATGTGAAAATATGAGAAATAGTAATTTTTAGAATTTAAAATTTGGTTTTAGTTGACTTTGGTCAACATTTTGAGTAAACGGACCCGAATAGGTGTTCCGACAATCCCGGGAGGTCCGCAGTAAAATATGGGACTTGGGCGTATGCCCGTAACTGAATTCCGAGGTCCCTAGCCTTAGCAAATAATTTTTGAAGCAAATTGTTCAGCTGGTTATTACAAGAAATAAAGAAATTAAATAATATGTGAAATTGTTGGTATAGGGCCCGCATTTTAGTTCCGGAGCCCGGAATAAGTTTGTTATGATATTTAAGTCCTATCTGTGAAATTTGATGAGAATCGGAGTTGGTTTGATGTGTCGTCCGGTTGAAAAGTTAGGAATTTGAGTGTTCTTGAGGAAATCTTGAGTTTTGAGGCTAAATTTGTGGTTTTTGATGTTATTTTGATGATTTGATCGCACGAGCAAGTCCGTATGATATTTTAGACTTGCGTGCATGTTTGGTTTGGAGCCCCGAGGGCTGGGGTGAGTTTCAGGTAAGCTACGGAGTGTCTAAACTAAGAAAAGTACCCAACAACTTAAATCTGGTGTTGCAGGCCTCTGATCTCGCATTTGCGAGATCAGGCTTCGCATTTACGAAGTCCTGGGCCAGCCCCAGATCTCGCAAATGCGAGATTTAGGGTCGCAATTGCGAAATGCCACCTTGTCGCAAATGCGGCATTTTTATCGCATTTGCGAAAACCCCCAGAAATCCCAGGGTTTGCAAATGCGAACTCCAGTTCGCAAATGCGACACCCGCAACCTGTTATATCAGATTTTGACAGGGTTTTCACTTCTTTTTCAATTCTCTCAAACCCTAAACCTCCATAGGCGATTTTACAAAGATCCAAACTTCTCCAAATCATTGGTAAGTGCTATCTAACTAATTTCTTTCATTTCTTAACAACTTTTACAAGATTTCAATAAAAAATCTAGAGTTTCCATGGTAAAAAAAATTGGGGTTTTTGGGTAGAACTTAGGAATTTCAAAATTTGGGGATCTAGACCTCGAATTGAGGCTGGATTCCAAAACCAATTGTATATTCAGGCTCGGGGTAGATTAGGTAAATGGGTTTTGGTCCGAACCTTGAGTTTAGACCAAGCGGGCCTGGGGTCAATTTTTGTATTTTGATAAGAAAACATAGGAAAACCATCATTTTTCATTAAAGTTGATTCCTTTAAGCAATAATTGATGATATTGAACCAATTGTGATTAGATTCGAGCGGGTTAGAGGCAAATTCTAAAGGAAAGGTCGTACTAGAGTGGTGATTGCTTGTGAGAGTGAGGTAAGTGCTTGGTTTATTCTTGACTTGAGGGAATAGAAATCCCCACTTAAACACTATTTGAATTTACATGTGTGTGGTGTATAGGTGAGGTGACGAGTATCTATGCACCACTAAATTATTGTTGAACATGGTCCTTTCCCTGTTTCCAATTATTTGCTTTCGGGCTTAATTGTTTCATGATCATGGATGTTTATATGGCTATTTGGATTTGTTAGCTTATTATTAAGTATTGTTTCAAGTATGTGGGAAGTGTTGGCTGATCTCTTAGTTTTGTTATGTTACATAAGGATTGAGCTGGATGTCAGTATTACGTTATGTATATAAATTTCGGTTGGTTTCGCTGTGAAATGATAATTGATGAAGTTTATGAGTTTTGCAGATTCTATTTACAATTGTTGATACAAAAAAATGTTGTGAAAGGCTTGCCCTGAATTGTGAAAGTTTTCATAAATAAACTGATATGATATGTCTGGTGGGAGCGGGTTGCACGCCGCAACAAGGAGTGATAAGGGTGGACAGGTGGGATCGGGTTGCACGCTGCAATATGAGAAATAAGGGTGATATGTATATAGGAGGAGCAATAAGGGTGGACAGGTGGGATCAGGTTGCACACCGTAACAGGAGAAATAAGGGAGAATATTCATGTTTTACTGTTTATAAAATAAAGGCTGGAATACTCATTGTTTTATTGTCACTATTTCATATTCTTCTCTTACTGTTATTTAAAGTGAAACTTGTTCTGTTTACAATTGTTGAGACGTAAATACTGTGAAAAACTTTGATTCAAATTGTGAAAATCCTTTTTATAAATAAAGTGATGTGATTGTCTGGTGGGAGCGGGTTGCACGCCGCAACAAGGAGTGATAAGGGTGGACAGGTGTGATCGGGTTGCACGCTGCAACATGAGAAATAAGGGTGATATGTATATAGGGAGGAGCAATAAGGGTGGACAGGTGTGATCGGGTTGCACGCTGCAACATGAGAAATAAGGGTGATATGTATATAGGGAGGAGCAATAAGGGTGGACAGGTGGGAGCGGGTTGCGCGCCACAACAAGGAGAAATAAGGGAGAATATTTATGTTTTATTGATTTTCAAAAATAAGGATTTCTCGAAAACTCCGATTTTATTCAAAAGATTTTCATACTCTAATTTTTTTTTCTATGATTTAAATTGAAATTTGGAAACTTATGTGATAATTGGATATAGATGAGACATGGAAAAAGGTGGCTGAGTTATTTTATATATTGCTACAGATTATTGTTTAGTTTAGTTTAAAAATTCTTTCTTGCTTTATTATATATTATTCACAGGTTATATTGTTAATGCCCCGCCGTAGCCTTATCACTACTTCGTCGAGGTTAGGCTCGACACTTACTCAGTACATGGGGTCGGTTGTACTAATACTACACTCTGCACTTCTTGTGCAGATCCAGGTACCGGTCAGATTTAGGTGAAAGTAGTAGCTGCCATTATTCGCATGGAGACACGAGGTAGATCTGCTGGCGTCCACAAATTCCTGGAGTCTTCCCTTTATTATTTAGATATTGTTTTATTTCATTCAAAATAGAGATACATTTCTTTCAGACCATTATTTATAGTATTCTTTAGTAGTTCGTAAATTGTGACACCAGACCCTGGGTAGTTATACATTTAGTAAAGTTCGTGGTTCGTCTTATTATCTCTAATATTATTCTTGATATCAGTCATTGGAAAGTTTTGGATTTCGTGTTTATTTTGAATTGTTTATTGTCTTTAAATAAATTTAAAGAAAAATAGTTAATTAAATTCTAACATTGGCTTTCCTAGAAAGTGTGGTGTTAGGCGCCATCACGATCCCGGGGGTTGGAAATTTGGGTCGTGACACCATTGTATTGTAAAAGAATGAAGTGGGTAAGTTTTTTTCCCACATAATAGAGGAAAAACTCACAGATTAGAGAACTTGCACCAATGTCCCTTAATTAATGGGAATAAAGTTGCAAGCTTTAGGCATGTATTGATGTAAGTTAAACTGGTTTATCATGTAGATTGTGAAATTGGGGTCCGCGATTGCTTGAAGGAGGTGTGAAGTGGAAGTTAATCTTGTCGTCTTAAGGTAAGTTGAGGCTTATTCTCCTAGTAGGGAATTTTATTAGAACCCACGTGCTCCATGTGTTTGATAAATCTAAAAGCCATGTCTCCTTGTGCTCCAGTATTCAGTTCACGTCATTCTTATTCACTATGACTTTATATGTAATAGAGTTACATGTTTATGCGTATTTATGTGCCTTTGTTTGTGATATTTATATTTAGTGATGTATTCAGTTCCAGTATTTATTATGCATTAATGTGATCACATTAAAGGGAGAGCTAGCGGACCTCCCCTTGCGTGAGTTCTATAAGGCCAAGGTTAGCTACCCCATGCTCGTAGGGGTTATTGTTTGCTGGGGAGACAGGATGACACTGCCTCGTGCATGTTACTAGATATCATGTACGTAGGGCCACTATGTGTAACTCAGTTTATATTACAATCTTGCTATTACCTTATAGTTCCACTTTCAGCTATGTTCTTGCAGGACCAGTCTACAATTTTAAACTTCAGTTTGTTATCAGTTTTCAGCTCTTATACTGCTTCATGCTTTTTGTAGATGTATTTCTTTATTTTATGTTTACCCCATAAGGTCTCGCTCCGCCTTCTTAGGAGCTAGCCTGTGAGACTTGATGGGTATTCCATTATGACACTTAGCTCGCGAGGGCCTGCTTCTTTTCTTATCTTGGATGGAGATACTACTTGTCATGTTCCAGGCACTACAAGATTGGATTAGCTTTCAGCTCAACACTTTCTCGCTTCTCTTCTCGGGGGGACTCGTGACTTACCCCAAAGACATATATGCTAAGTACTCATAGAGACTCGTTGTCACGACCCGTTTTGCCCTCCGAAAGGTATCGTGACGGCACCTAGTCTCTACGACTAGGTAAGCCTAAAATATGTGGAAAATAATAGAATCAATAAAATAAAGACAGAAAAGAACTCAAGTAGATATAACATAGCTGCTCCAGCATGTACACTTTCACTTCCCAAAACCTGGAATGTCACGATAGTCACAAGCTCTGTACTCAATGTATCTTTATACAATGAAATAGTGGAAAAATACATAAGTCCTCTATGCCTATACTAGAGTAGAAGGGGACTCGTGGGATTCTCCGAACGCGGCAAAATTACCTCGCGTCTCCTGGCAGCTTCTAGAACGACTCCTAGCCACGATACTGGGTGCTGGTACCTGGATCTGCACATGGGGAAAACATATGCAGGAAAGGGCGTGGGTACTCCACATTCGGTACTCCGTAAGTGCCAAGCCTAACCCCAGTCAAGTAGTGACGAGCTCAGGTTGAGGCCCTACTGAGTTTTTAAAATAAGTCAATATACAATTTAAAACAGTGAAATATAGATAAGCAATGATCAACGGGATTAATGGAAACTGGAAGAATTAATAACAGAAAGGGAGCCCTCGGCTCAGCACCACATATATCTCAACAGTAAATGTGCAATGCAGTACACGTGGAAAGCTCCCGGATCTCAATCCGTAGTCCCAATTTAAATATGCTATGCACTACAGGGGAAAGATCCTGGATCTCCGTCCATAGTCCATATTTAAATATGCATTTCAGTACAGGGGGAAAGCTCCCGGATCTCGGTCCATAGTCCCAATTTAAATATGCAAAGAAGAAGTATGTCGGATACGGCTTAATTAAACAGTCCAGAAAAAACAACAGGCAAGAATAAAGTAAAGCTACCTAAGCATGGTGCAACTAGTAGCAAAAAAAGAGGAAATCAAGTAAGGGCAGGTAGGCATGCTTACTCTTGAGCTAACTACTCAGTTAAGACAGGAAACAGTAATATAGGGATGAAAATGAGTGATTTCATGGAAGTAAAAATAGGATTTTAGCAACAATGACCCGTGCACGCACTCTTCACCTCATGTACACGGCGTCCACGTAACAAAATCAGTATAAGAATACCTAAGGGGAAGTCCCCAACATAGAATTAGGCATGCCACTTACCTTGACTGCGCTAATCAACTCAATACCACGCTCTTGCCACGAGTATCCCACTCCGGGTGGCCCAAATCTATTAAAATCGATTGCATAACGTAAATATCACTTAAAGGGAACAAAATAGCTAATTATTTCTAAGCTAATACGAGAAATTAGGAAATTCTCCCAAAAAGTCCCCCAGGGCCACGTCTCGGAATCGGGTAAAATTTATATTTTCCGGACACCCATTCACTCACGAGTATAACCATATAAGAATCTCTCAAATCGGAGGTCAAACACTCAATCAAAACTCAATAATTCGGTCTATGAAGTTCATCCCATTTTCCCCATTTTCTACCCAATATTTTCGAAATTAAAGGTTGGATTTAAGATTGGAATCATGGAAATTGACCTATAATGGATAGAAATCACTTACCCAAGTTACCCAGGTGCAAAAGCCTCCAAATATCACCTCTCCTGAGCTCTCAAATTCAAAAATGGTGAAAATAACATAAACCCTCGGACTTGGGTCTTTAAAAGACTGCCCAGGCATTTCTTCTATGCGATCGCGTACGATGATTCGCGATCGCGGAGAGTAATCCTACATGCACCCAGAATTCCTCTTATGCAAACACACCTATATGCCTGCGATCGCAGACCTTCACGACCCAGAGCTACGCAATCGTGGTTGGGGCCACGCGACCACGTAGAATAAATAATGAAACCCCCCCAGACCAAGAATACTCTATGCGAACGCGGTCCTGGTCATGCGATCGCGTTGACCAAGATTCCAACACACTGCGATCACAGATCCTTTATTGTGATCGTAGAGAACAAATAGCGAACCTCTTACTTTTACCTTACGCGATCGCGGGTGAACCCCCTGCGATCGCAGAGAGTAAAACACAGCTGTAGAAAAACCAGCAAGGACTTATAGGCCAAAAAGTTCCGTTTGACCACCCGAAACACACCCGAGGCCCCCCTGGACCTCAACCAAAACTACCAACCAACCCTAATACTTCATTCAAACTTGTTCGAGCCTTAAAAACACATCTCATAACATCAAAATCATCAAATATGCATAGATTCAAGCCTAAGAACTTATGAAATTTCTAGAATTCACATCCGATGCCGAAACACGTCTTAACTCATCCAAATGACCTCAAATTTTGCACATAGGTCACAAATGACATTACGGACCTGCTATCGCTATCGGAATTCCATTCCGAGTCCGTTATCAAAATTTCACCTATCGGCCGAAATCGCCGAAATTCTAACTTTCGCCAATTCAAGCCTAAATCCATAACCGACCTCGAATACATATTCCGAACACGCTCCTAACCCCGAAATCACCCAACGGAGCTAATGGAGTCAATTGAATTCCATTCCGGATCCGTCTTCACACAGCTCTAGCTACAACCATATTTCTAAAACTAAATTCCACATTTATGGACTATGTGTCCAAAATCACCCCGGATTTCATCACTCAACACTCCGACAAGTTCCAATAACATAAATAGACATGGAAGAAGAGGTTAATAGGGATCAGGGGTGCTAATTCTTAAAACTACCGACCGGGTCGTTACATCCTCCCCCTCTTAAGAAAATCGTTCGTCCTCGAACGAGTATAGAAACATACCTGAAGCTGTGAAAACATGAGGGTATTGACTCCGCATATCGTGCTCGGCCTCCCAAGTCGCCTGATCGACTGGCTGACCCCTCCACTGAACCTTAACTGAGGCAATATTCTTCGATCTGAGCTTCCTGACCCGCTTGTCCAATATAGCTACAGACTCCTCAACATATGATAGATCCTTGTCCAACTAGACTGAGCGGAAATCCAAAACATGAGTCGGGTCTCCGTGATACTTCTGGAGCATGGAGACGTGGAACACCAGATGAACCCCTGCCAGGCTGGGAGGCAGGGCTAGCTCATAAGCAACCTCCCCAACACGTTGCAACACCTCAAAAGGGCCAATAAATCTCAGAATCAACTTGCCCTTCTTCCCAAACCTCATGACACCCTTCATAGGTGATACCCGAAGGAAATCCCGATCACCAGCCATAAATGCCAAGTCACGAAACTTCCGGTCCGCATAGCTCTTCTGCCTGGACTGAGCTATGCGAAGTCTCTCCTGAATCACCTTCACCTTGTCCAGGGAATCCTGAACCAAGTCTGTACCCAACAATCGGGCCTCTCCCGACTCAAACTATCCCATGGGAGACCTGCACCACCTACCATACAAAGCCTCATACGGCTCTATCTGAATGCTGGACTGGTAGCTGTTGTACCTGGATCTGCACATGGGGAAAACATGCGCAGGAAAGGGCGTGAGTACTCCACATTTGGTACTTAGTAAGTGCCAAGCGTAACCCCAGTCAAGTAGTGACGAGGTCAGGTTGAGGCCCTACTCAGTTTTTAAAACAAGTCAATATACAATTTAAAACAGTGAAATATAGATAAGCAATGATAAACAGGATTAATAGAAACTGGAAGAATTAATAACAGAAAGGGAGCCCTCGGCTCAGCACAACATATATCTCAATAGTAAATGTGCAATGCAATATACGGGGAAAGATCGCGGATCTCAGTCCGTAGTCCCAATTTAAATATGCTATGCACTACAGGGGGAAGGGAAAGCTCCCGGTCCGTAGTCCCAATTTAAATTTGCATTTCAGTACAGGGGGAAAGCTCTCGGATATCGACCCATAGTCCAAATTTAAATATGAAATGCAGTACAGGGGGAAAGCTCTCGGATCTCGGTTCGTAGTCCCAATTTAAATATGCAAAGCAGAAGTATGTTGGATACGACTTAATTAAACAGTCCAGGAAAAACAACAGGCAAGAATAAAGTAAAGCTACCTAAGCATGCTGCAACTAGTAGCAAAAAAAGAGGAAATCAAGTAAGGGCAGGTAGGCATGCTTACTCTTAAGCTAACTACTCAGTTAAAACAGGAAACAATAATATAAGGATGAAAATGAGTGATTTCATGGAAGTAAAAATAGGATTTTATCAACAATGACCCGTGTACGCACTCGTCACCTCACGTACATGACGTCCACGTAACAAAATCAGTATAAAAATGTGACGACCCAAAGGGTCATCACCTATTTTATTACCTATTCCGTACTTCCGAGGCCTTGAAAACCTCATTTGTAGTTGCCTCGATTTGCATGCACAGTCCGGGCGCGTAGCTGGACAACTTAAATATGAAATTCTGTGAAAAATGCTAAGACTTGATATTAAAATAAATAAATTTGACTACAGTCAACATTTTTGGTAAACAGACCCAGACCCGTGATTTGATGGTCCCGGAGGGTCCGTAGGAAAATATGGGACTTGGGCTTATGCCCGGAATCGAATTCCGAGGTCCCAAGCCCGAGAAATGATTTTTTGAGTAAAATTGTTTTCTGAAAATATTTAAGGAAATTAAAAATGAAATCTGATTAAAAAGTGATGGTATCGGGACAGTATTTTGGTTCCGGCGCCCGATACAAGTCTTATATATGGTTTAAGCACGTTCTGTAAAGTTTGGTTGAAATTGGATTTCGTTTGACGTGTTTCGGACTTAAAATGGAAAATTTGATAGGATTCATAGACTTTGAGGCTTAATTTGATGTGTATGATGTTGTTTTGGAGATTTGATCGCATGAATAAGTTCATAGGATATTTTTGAGGTAGTTTGTGTATTTGGTTTGGAGCCCCGAGGGCTCGAGTGAGTTTTGGATAGGCCACAAACTTCTTTTTTGGACTTGGGAACTGCTGGTGTGACTGATCTGCAGTGCGAACTCGCATAGCGAGCTACTCATTGCAAATGGAAGGTTGGTCTGGGCAGGCATGATTGCAAATGCGACCAAGAGGTTCACAAATGCGAAGGTATAGCTGGGCAGACCTGATCGCAAATGCGACCAAGAGGTTTACAAATGCGAAGGTATAGCTGGGCAGGCCTGATCGCAAATGCGACCAAGAGGTTCGCAAATGCGAAGACTGGGAATGTATGAAGGGTTCGCAATTGCGAACCTCTGTTCGCAATTCCCATGCCAACCAGTAGCCTGCACTGTACAAAATCGAATTTTTGCTTCATATTTCATATTTTCTCAAACCCAAACATTCTTAGGCAATTTTTCCAAGAACAAGACTCTTCCAAATCACTTGTAAGTTGGTTTTTACTCATTTCTTTCAATCATTAACATCATTTAACATATTTTCAACTTAAAGATCAGGTATTTCCATGGGTGAAATTGGGTGTTTTGGGTAGAACTTGGGTTCTTCTAAAATTGGGATTTGAGTGGGTAATTGACCTCCGATTTGAGAGGTTCTTATATGCCTAGACTCCAGACAGTACGAGGGTTCTGAAAATATAAAATTTACCCGACTCCGAGATGCTGGCCTGAGGGGCGTTT